>JAULJZ010103148.1:0-11824 GCA_032270985.1 Heliamphora pulchella | reverse complement strand
AACAACCAGATAAAACCCAACCCAAAAATACACTATCAAAGCTAAACCATACATGCATTGTATATAAACGCCAAACGACAACATTACACGGGTCCAACGCCCGAAAAACATGTTATAAGCATACATGTAACAAAAGAACAAAAAGAGAAGACTACAGCTCTTCCACCTTCTCTGCCACCTTTAGATCAACCAGCGTGACCAGTACTTGAAGAAAAACAAAATCCCACACCGTGAGCCAAAGCTCAGCAGATTTTAAACAACACATGCAGTATAAACTAAACATACTCGATAAACGAAGTGCAGTTTTTGACTCTCATTCAAGCCATTAAAACAATTTGAAAATAGTTTTAGATCACGACTCACTAGAGCCAGAAAATCATTTTCACATGCAAGGGAAAGCGAGGATAAAAACTATTTTTCGACTCATCAGAGCCTTGAAAATGATTCAAGTATTACGACTCCCGCAGGCCGTTAATATAGTATTTTGACTCCCGTAGGTCGATAATACAGTTTGAAGAAAATTGGTCTATCCGTCCCAATATGCAATACAAGCAATCCATGAATCTTCTCAGATTTTCACCGAAGGACCGCAGCCCCCATCTTTGCAACGTACATAACCCGTGCAACACATATCTTCACGAACTTTCACCGTATGACCGTAGCCCCCGAATACACACACCGACTTTCGCAGCCTACCTCATACACCGACTTTCGCAGCCTACCTCATACACCCATACACCCACACGTGCATCATCAATCAGGATTTACATCTACTGGATCACAGAGTCATCTATTCCATTTCATACACATATGCAAACCTAAACCATGAATTAAAGAATACAACCATATATCAACACGACGTTCCACAAACCACGTCACATGCCTATAAAACTCTAGGTTTTAAAGCATAAATCACGTTACACATAACGATTGATATCACAACCACTTAATCCACTTACGTATTCCGTACATAAATAAACAGAGTTATAAATGTACAAACCAGTTATAAAAGCACATAGCCACATATAACCTCACACCACGACGCCACCCGTCACGTAACCTGACATCCACTCACGGGACAACCCACACGACCACCACTGGCCCCAAACACTCTCAACACGGCCATCACAAACCCACGATGCTCACCCGTGCCAACACAAAACCAATAGCAATCCACGCACCTAACCGTGCATCAACAAACCGTATCTACCATGCACGTCACCCACGAGGGCGACACTCAAACGCACACCCGAGGCTACGGCACGACCCCGAATCCACCACACAACTAACTAAACCCCCAAAGGGATCCACAGGTGTTTAAATCAAGTAATTTCCACAAATTAATTAATTGAATACCATAGGACACCAATCGGAAACCAAGGACCCAACCCAAAACCACAAACCAATAGCCCACAACTTCAGTCGACCGAACCCCACCTCCAGTCGACCGAACACCCTACTGGAAAATCAAAAAATGCCAAAACACACGGTTCAGTCGACCGAACCCCATGGTTCAGTCGACCGAACCTCGGCAGAACTTGATTTCGAGCTACCGGTTTCTACATCCAAACCCCAAATCGAAGCCTCCGAACACCGAATCAACACCCGCAAACATCCACACGCCTAGGCCTAATACCGAGACCTTAAAAGAAACTCCCGATAGCCGATTCCATCCACGAAATTGACAAAAAAATAAGTTTTAAGCCCAAAATCCAACTTTGAAACAAACGCAGATCTACAGCAATCTACCTGTTAAAAACACCCACGATTACCCATAACACCCTTATACAGCAGTAGGGCCTAGAATCCTACCTTGGTGAGTTAAAAACTCGATGCCTCGATCTACTTGCAAAATCGAGCTTCACCGGAATCAAAATCTGACCGGATGAATTCGTAGCTCACCGTGCCAAAAGTAAGGATCCGCTGTTGGATCATTGAAAACTGAGCCCCGGGCCCCCGAGAACTTAGAGAGAAGGCAGAGAAAAATAGAAAACCTACTGGAGAAGTTTTGAAAAATATCTTTTTTTAAAAAAAAAAATATCTAACTGCAGATATTTATAGGCCTCCAAAATATTTTTTTTTGATTTTTCAAAATTCGGGCCACAACGGCCCACGGCCCCGGGAACCTACCGCGGATGCATATCAATGCCCGATCATGCATCAGAAGCATATAAAACATGCTGTAACGAAAACACATAACGAACGCCGAAAAATGCCGAAAAAGAAAACGGGTCAGGGTCTCACAACTCTATCCCCCTTAAAGGAATTTCGCCCCCAAAATTCAACACAAGGCCAAAATAGCAAACCGTCGATCACAACCGACATAGGCACACGAGATGGTCAGTCAGACCATTCCTAGGATATTGTCAAACAAGGCCAGGCATCCTAAACAATGGCCAACTATCTCACAAACACGGGATCTACAACACTCCCAACCTCACATCCTTACCAATCACTGCCTCAACACAGCACACCATCCACGGATCCATAACCAACCCCCAACAGATGCAATGATGAATCTGACCCAAAACCTGCAGACTCAGAAAGTACCTCTGCTCTCTAAAGGTATATCAACATCCTCTAGCACGATCGGTATCCTAGATAAATCGCGAGCTACAAGAGAATACACTAGGGGCAATCCCAGTCTATCCTGTCCGCCATAACTCGGTGCTGTCGGCTGCCGCACCGACTAAACTGATGCACTCCCACCTGCCATCTGGGAAGTCTGTACTGCGGAAGGCTACTGTCGACCGTGCACATAGGAACCCATTGGTGTGTCCTCCCTTCTCGGCGCGCTGCCTCTCTGGGGACAATTCCTACGAATATGGCCAGACTATCCACACTCATAGCAAACTGATGGTTCCCTCCCCCGCGGCTGCACTGAAGCAAAACTCTGGAATGGTCTCAGCTATAAACAATTCGCCGCATGACGTCCCGGCTGTTTGCATCGAAAATAGGTCAACTCCCTCTGCTCCTGTCTCCCAAACGAAGCCACAGTTGGTGATGGTGCTAAAAACTGCTGTGGTCCAGATGAATAAAAGCTAGGACCAGAGGACTTCTGCCTCTTGTTGGGGTATCCAGCTGTCTGTACCTCCGCTCCACCCTACGATGTCCTGGCCTCCCTGGAAGCTCGAGTCTCAGCCAAATGCATTCTCAACCCTCACTGCCGCCTCCACGAGCTGTTTGAACACACGAAATCCCATCATAGCCACTCGCTCCTTGATCGTCGGCCTCAAGCCCCACTCGAACCTCATCGAAATGAACTCATTTGTGCACTCCACCTCGGGTGCAAACCGAGACAAGCTCGTAAACCTGGCCTCATACTGCATGATGTCCATGACCCCCTGGGTAAAAGAATAGAACTTGTCCTTGCACAAGTCCCTCCTCGAAGCTGGGAAATATCTCCCTAGAAAGACTCATGTAAAAGCTGCCCATGTGGCCCCTACTGTAGTCCTGGCATATCTCCACTATTGATGAGCATCACCTCTCAGCTGAAAGGTGGCAAAAGAAATCCATACCTCATCCTCCACAATCTGTAATGTGTCCAGGATTTGAGTCATCAACTCCAACCACTCTGTCACCATAAGGGGATCAGGATCTCCTGCAAAGGTAGGCGGATCCATATGCTGGAACTCCCGCATCGCAGCTGTAACCCTCGCCTCCCTAGCCTCAGGCACTGCCTCCCTCTCCCTAACGGGCTCACCCCTAGCAACTAGTTGCTGGATAGAACCAACGAGCACACGCAACAGCTCTGTCGCATCCATCAGTCCCTGGGGAGCATTAACATCCCCAGTATCAGGCATAGGAACATCCCCTTGGCCAGCACGGCCACGGCCTTGACCACAGCCTCGCCCTCGTCTCGCAGACATCGCGTCTATATGAAAGCAAAACAACATATAAGATGCAGCCCTTGGCATAAACCGCATAAGCATGCTAACACATAAGCACATAGGTTCAAGCTAAACAACTCCATATATACCGAGGAGACCCAACAAAAATGACATATCAATCTAGATAACCTACTCAGATTCCCTGCTAGAAATCACGTCAGCTAAATGCGTTTCTAACTTAGCTCCCAAGTTTGTTAATCCAAATGCCGAAAGACAAGACTATTACTCCTAAGATTCAACCTCCATGCTCACATATACACATCGTTCACATATTAAACATGCTGAAACGATCATGCTATCAAAGCATCTTAACCTATGCAATCAAGCACACGTAATCAACCTCACACGGTGATGCAACCTCTTCCCACGACTCTTAAGTATTCGAACCTAGAGCTCTTATACCAAGTTGTCACGCTCCAAACTCCAGGCCCCGTGAAACACCTATAACAACCAGATAAAACCCAACTCGTGAATACACTCTCAAAGCTAAACCATACATGCATTGTATATAAACGCCAAACGGCAACATTACATGGCTCCAACGCCCGAAAAACATGTTATATGCATACATGTAACAAAAGAACAAAAAAGAAAGACTACAGCTCTTCCACCTCCTCTGGCACCTCCAGATCAACCAGCGTGACCAGTACCTGAAGAAAAATAAAATTTCACACCGTGAACCAAAGCTCAACAGATTCTAAAAAACACATGCAGTATAAACTAAACATGCTCGATAAACGAAGTGCAGTTTTCGACTCTCTTTTAAGCCATTAAAATAATTTAAAAATAGTTTTAGATCACGACTCACCAGAGCCAGAAAACCATTTTCACATGCAAGGGAAAGCGAGGATTAAAACCATTTTTCGACTCATCAGAGCCCTGAAAACGATTCAAGTATTACGACTCCCGCAGGCCGTTAATACAGTATTTTGACTCCCGCAGGCCGTTAATACAGTATTTCAACTCCCGTAGGCCGATAATACAGTTTTAAGAAAATTAGTCTATCCATCCCAATATGCAATACATGCAATCTATGAATCATCTCGGACTTTCACCGAAGGATCACAGCCCCCATCTATGCAACGCACACAACCCGTGTAACACATATCTTCACAGACTTTCACCGTAGGACCGCAGACCCCGAATACACACATTGGCTTTTGTAGCTTACCTCATACACTGGCTTTCGCAGCCTACCTCATACATCCACACACGCATACGTGCATCATCAACCAGGATTTACATCTACTGGATCACAGAGTCATCAAATCCATTCATACACATATGCAAACCTAAATTAGGAATTAAAGCATATAATCATGTATCAACACAACGTTCCAAAAACCACGTCACATGCCTATAAAATTCTATGTTTTAAAACATAAACCACGTTACACATAACGATTGATATCACAACCACGTAATCCACTTACGTATTTCGTACATAAATAAACAGAGTTATAAATGTACAAACCAGTTATAAAAGCACATAGCCATATATAACCTCACACCACGACGCCACCCATCTCGTAACCCGATATCCACTCGCGGGACAACCCACACGACCACCACTGACCCCAAACACTCCCAACACGGCCATCACAGACCCACGACGCTCACCCGCGCCAACACAAACCCAATAGCAAACCACGCACCTAACCGTGCATCAACAAACCGCATCTACCATGCACATCACCCACGAGGGCGGCACTCAAACGCACACCCGAGGCTACGACACGACCCCGAAACCACCACACAACCAACCAAATCCCAAAAGGGATCCACAGTTATTTAAATCAAGTAATTCTCATAAATTAATCAATTGAATACCACAGGACACCAATCGAAAACTAAGGAACCAACCCAAAATCACAAACCAACCGCCCACAACTTCGGTTGACCGAACCCCACCTCCAGTCGACCGAACACCCTACTGGAAAACCAAAAAATGCCAAAACACACGGTCCAGTCGACCGAACCCCTCGGTTCAGTTGATTGAGCCCTATGGTTCATTCGATCGAACCTCGGTAGAACCTGATTCCGAGCTACGGGTTTCTACATCCAAACCCCAAATCGAAGCCTCCGAACACCGAATCAACACCCGCAAACATCCACGCGCCTAGGCGTAACACGAAAACCTCAAAAGAAACTCCTGATACCCGATTCCATCCATGAAATCGATAAAAAAACAAGTTTTAAGCCCAAAACCTTACTTTTAAACAAACGCAAATTTACTGCAATCTTCCTGTTAAAAATACCCACGTTTACCCATAGCACCCTTATATAGCAATATGGTCTAGAATCCTATCTCGGTGTGTTAAAAACTCAATATCTCGATCCACGTGAAAAATCGAGCTTTGTCAGAATCAAAATCTAAACAGATGGTTGCGTAGCTCACCGTGCCAAAAGCAAAGATCCGCTATTGGATCGTTGAAAACCGAGCCCCGGGCCCCCGAGAACTTAGAGGGAAGACAAAGAGAAAATGGGAAACTTACTGGAGAAGTTTTGAAAAATATTTTTTTTTGAATATATCTAACTCTAGATATTTATAAGCCTCCAAAATATCTTTTTTTTTTATTTTTGAAATTTGCGCCACAACGGCCCACGACCTCGGGAACCTACCCCGCATGCATATCTAAGCCCAATCATGCATCAAAAGTATATAAAACATACTGCAACGAAAACACACAACGCGCGCCGAAAAACTCCAAAAAAGAAAATGGGTTAGGGTCTCACAACGCTCGATCCTCGAGGAAGGCATTTCTAAGATTGCTTTAATTTTTGAGGGGTTAACTTCGATGCCTCGTTGAGTGATCATAAACCCGAGCATCTTTTCGGCAGTAACCCCGAAGGCACACTTCTATGGATTGAGCTGCATCTTGTATTTTTGAATTCTTTCAAAGAACTTTCGCAACGCTACGACATGGCCATCCCGATCCTTGGACTTGACAATCATATCATCCACGTACACTTCAACCTCCTTATATATATATCATGTCATGCAGTAATGTAGTGGCAGCCCTCTGATAGGTTGCCCTTATATTTTTCAGCCCGAATGGCATCACACGATAACAATAGATGCCTCAGGGTGTAGTGAATGTCGTTTTCTCTCGTTCTTTGGCATCCATCAGTATCTGGTTGTACCTGGAGAAGCCATTCATAAATGACAATAAGGCATGTCCGACTGTACTGTCTATCGAAACGTCGATGTGCGGTAGTGAAAAATCATCTTTTGGGCTAGCCTTGTTGAGATCTCAAAAATCTACGCAAACCCAGATGCGTCTATCTTTCTTCAGCACTGGAACAATATTGGCCACTCACTTTGGATACTCGGTTACCATCAGGAATCCAGTGTTGATCTGCTTGGCAACTTCTTATTTGATCTTCAAAGCCCATTCTGGTCAGATCCGTCTGAACTTTTGTTTAACCAGTTTAGTGTCAGGGTACAAGGGGATATGGTGTTGGACAATGTCGGGATCAATTTTAGGCATATCTTTGTAAGACCATGCAAATACATCATTGAATTCTTTTAATAAAGTTATTAAGTGTTTACTTTCAACTAAGGATAAAGAAGAACTAATTTGTACATTTTGTGGGTTAATTTTATTATCCAGATTTATTGACAAAGTTTCTTTAATTACTAGTTTTTGCACGTATTTCTTTTTCTCTTTTCATTAAAGTTTTATTTCTTCGGGGATATCCCCGTCGAATTTAAAATCATCCGAAAGCGTGTGAAATAAATCAAACAAAGCATCGTAATCGAAAATCTCATTCATTTCATTGAAGGAAGATGGAATTACAAACTCAAAAACATAAATAGGGGGAGGTTCACAAATAAACGTGTCCTCAACCACAGGCTCTAACTAGACTTAGACTCAGGACAGACAACATGCACATCACAAGACTCTAAGGTCCAGTTCATCACTTCCTTTGCAGCCGCATCGACAATGAGCTTGGTGTAGTCGGTTGGTGTGCTGAAGCCCATCATGAAACAGTCTGGGTCAATTACGTGCAGTTGTGCTATCTTTTCATTGAACAAACTCCTATGCCGATTCCATCAAGCTCGTCTGTCCAATCTTCCTCTTAGATCTTCTTTCCTTCCTTTTCCCCTTTCACTGTTTCATCTTCTTTTGTATTGGATAATTGATGGCTGAAAAAGATTTTCAGCCCTGGAAACTTCTGGTTGGTTTCTTCATCGACCCGTGGCTTCGGGAAGCCACAATACGAGAAATCTACTCCCTCTTTGATAAAGTACTTGTTGAGCGTTCCTAAGTAGTTAGCCTTCTGTCCGCCTTTAGGCCCTTCCAAATCTTCTTCATCGGTTTGTATCCAAGACTAAAATGGCGAGAAATTGGCAATACCTGGACAGGTTCAAGAAAACCTTGCTGCTTACGTCCTAGCCCCATGCCTGGGAAATAAGACATTTGCCTCATCATTGTAACTGCTCCCGGGTTGATGTACATCTCTTCCTCATTCAATAGCATTTACACAGCTTGCGGTTCATCGAATCGAAAGCCACTTAGTGACACATCCCCTTCACCATGCTGAACCTCCAAGAGAGTCGAGCCTTCTCCTCTTAGGGATTAAATACTACCTTCTCCATGAATGATCAGAACTGCCCCATTATTTATCAATTTTGGCTTTTGGTGAAGAGTCGATGGCACTGCTTAGATGTTCGGGTCATGCAGCCATAGCCTGCCTAACAGCAGGTTGAAAGAAGTCGGTATGTCCAGTACGTGGAACTCAACCGATGTCTCTAGAGGCCCTACTGATAACGCGAATGATACCATGCCCAACACATCTCTCCTCGTGTTATCGTAGGCTCGGACTCCTTAATTACTAGGTGTGAAATGTTTTGACTTTTATCCCAAGCAAACTACTGTTCTAAGCGGACAAATATTTAATGCAGACCTATTATCAATAAGAGTCACTAGGACCCACTTTTCCAGGCATTTAACAGTTATGTGCAGGAGTTTGTTATGATTCTTTCCTTCTGCTAGAAGATCCGTATCAGAAGAGAAAATGACTTTTGATTCTACAGCCGGCAGAATGAGCCCAACAAGTTGGTCTGGGGTCGCATCTATCGAAACTCTGGCTTTATTCAGGACCTTCAGCATAGCTTGTCTATGTTTATGTGAGGTCATCAATAAGCCCCAAATGCTGACATTGGCCTGTGTCTTTTTAAGCTGCTTCAGCACAGCGTCATTATCTTCTTCTTGTTCTTTCTCTTTCCCTTTCTCGCTTGACTGCCCTTTTTCTAACTGAGTCGGCTTGAAATGCCGTCCATTCTTTGTTAGATGTTCCACACCATCCTCGGGATCCCATAATCCTGGTATTATACTTTCGGTCTGTCTTACTTCGTCTATCCACAGAGGGCTTTCAGATGCCTATAGATCATTTAAATCACTGGCTGCTACTCTCCCTCTTCTTTTCTCATCGTCCTCAATGGCCCACGTGTTATCAACCTCTTCCCAGATGTCTTCTCCGATGTACTCCACGTGTTATTCTCGAGCAGCCCAAAAGTCGATCCACTCAGCCCCAATCGATTTCAGCACAACCCTCACTAACCAATAGGATTGCATCTCATCAATATATACCTCCTCCTCAAAAAGTTGGGGAAGAGTAATGCCATCAAGCACGTGGCCAAACCCATAAGGTCATGCCGAATAATGCAATGGCCAGTACTCTTCCTCATTGCGTTCTTCTTCTTCCTGTTGGTTAGCTTCAATTACTACCTGATATCCTTCCCAAGCATCATCATTTCACTCCTCCATCATATCTCAGCCGTTTTCATTCATAATCAGTGAGCAAGTTGTCCAATCCTTGATAGCTAAAACATGAGGGTGTGGCAGATACACTGAACAGATATACTAACTTGGATCTTCTAACCGTCCCAGAGTTATGCAGTTTACCCCAAACTGCTTGGCATGATTTTGCAGAGGGTTACTCGTGACATTTAGCTTTGGAGCAGCAGACGGTGGAGGGATCACTTTGTTATCGATGAGATCCTGGATCTCGTGGCGCAATCCCAGACACTTATTAGTCAGATGTCCGTGGCGCTAGTGATAAGCGCAATACTGCGAAGCATTGTATCTTAGGGGGAGGGGATCAGGCACCGGCATGGGATCTAACAACTTGATGAGCCCTTTCTCGACAAGTCAATTAAGGGTAGTGGTTAGTGAAATATTAAGGGGAGTGAAGACTCTCCATGACTGTTGTTATGCCTGCTGACTGTTGCTTGCTTGTTGATTGTGGCTTGGTTGCTGGGTAGAGGAGGAAGGGTTCAGGAGGTTTACCTCGTTCGAACGTGACACGAGTTTGGTAATAGCAGATTGATTCTGGTTATTTATAGGGAAGGTCCTTCTCAGTTTCTGGCTGCGTTCTGCTTTCTTAATATCTCCAGACTAAATGGCATCTTCGATCTGCACCCTAGCATCAAATAGCTACTCAAAGGTAGAGAGTGGCTATGTGATGAGGTAATGCTTTAGAGGGGACTACAGATTTTTCACCACCATTCTCACTTATTCTTTCTCAGTGAGCCGGTTTGTCATCTTAGTGGCTTTACCCCTCCACCGGGTCAGGAAATCAACAAATAATTTTTGGTTCTCCTAGCGAGTCGTTTCTAGCTCTCGGGTGATTACATCCAGCTGAACATTGTAGCTATATTGACTGATGAATGCAGTGGCTATATCTTCCCAAGTTCTAGTCTTTGCCACCTCCAAAGAAAAGAACCACCTTTGTGCTGCCCCAGAAAGTGATCGGTGGAACAATTGGGCCTTGAGCTGATTGTCAATCCCATAGGAGAGAGAGTTCCAACATACATCCTCAGATAAATTCGGGAATCTCGAATGCCATCAAACTTCTCCATCTCCAGTATTTTGAATTTTTCAAACAATTTAGCTTCTGGGAATAAACACAAACTGCCTACATCCAGCATGTATTCTTCCACTCTCTTTGCCTTTCCTAGTACCTTCTCTATTTGATCAATCTTTTCTGCCAGTGCGAACTCCCTAGACTGGGCCGTAATCTCCTCCTCCATCGGGATATGTCGGGGAACTCGGGGTAGCGCAATGACTTTCGGTGCCTCTTGTCCTTGGTTATCACCCCAGAAGTCTTCACTGTTCTCATTTGTATCTTTCGGCTATCCATTGGCACTTAGCAGACAGGCCTAAATCGCCCAGATTTGTGCCTGACATTGGTTTTGAGCTTGGGTCTGCTGCTCTATAGCTCTTTGTATCTCAATAATAACTCTCATCAGAGCGATCAAGTTAACTTCATTCTCTGCCATTTTTGATGATTCAACTCGCTGTTCAGATATTCTATAGAGTCTACCTGACCCTGATCTAGCCAAGATGCATGTTGACTATAATATTCTCGGCTCAATGATCTAGACCCAAAGAAAACCTGGATCCCAAAAGAAGAATAACTAGTATCAAACACTTCATGAACAAGAATTTTAATGACAGATAGCAAACATCCTAGATACCCGAAACAATAAATCATAAGCAGATAATCAAGGAAGGTGAAACAATGCCCCTTGTCAGGCTCATACTGGCAGCACAACAACAGGGCGACCTAAAAATTAGAATGATGGCAAAGAAGGTGATCAACCAAATTCTAAAGGAAAGGTTTATCTAAACAGAGAAACGGACAACACTCCGACAAGAAAACAGCTCTATCCCCTAAGAGACCGGTTTGATCTAGGGTTCTAAGGAAAATCGGGCAGCATAACGATAGGGAAATAGAACTATCTTACATGGGTATAACAAAGGTTCGAAGGAAGCGAACCTAACACAACAACGGGGGAGAAACCAACAACCCGGGAAGAACCCAGATAGAGAGGAACAACCTAGAGGATTCAAAACAAAACACGGGTATGACACGAGAAGAAAACTATGACGTAAAAACCAAACATGATAAAAAACAAAGCATGG
>JAULJZ010103126.1:0-11825 GCA_032270985.1 Heliamphora pulchella | reverse complement strand
GTGAGTCACCATTTATCATTTGAGTGAGTAAGTAAAACTCATCAAAGAAGAGTTCAAGAGAGATTAAAAGAAAACATGAGTTTGTTTTCATATGATCTTCTTGAAGCTGTTAGGCTTGTGAATGTGCCCATAAACATTCAGATCATTCAAGCGAAATCTTGAAGATTATAAAGGCTTGGAATACGCTCGTGAAATATTCTGTATAGTGAAAATACTGAAGGAAGATCTTGAGGAGTAGACGTAGGCTAGGATAAATCCGAACCACTATAAATCTCTGGTGTCCGGTTCTATTTCTCTATCCCTCAACTTTTAATATTTACATTGCTTCAATATTTGCTTATCTTGCTTTATTTATTTGCAAATTTAAAAGGTTTTTGAAAAAAGTTTTTAAATTATATTTTTTTTAAAGACCCAATTCACCCCCCTTCTTGGGTTGCCTAGAACTAACATTCGAGAACCAAATCTTGGCGGGGCCCTTCAGTGTGGTTGGGAATGCTCTGCACATGACTTCTTCTGAAGCAACATGGAGATACATCATGGACTTGTAAGTGTTTAGATGGTCCAGTGGTCCGAAGTCCCACCAAACAAGTCTATCTGGGGCATTTTGAACTTCGAAAGAAGGGGAATAGCCATGATTGCTGCGGTGAAGGGTGACCCCATTTTGTGCATTAGATCGTCTAGAGTGGAGGGGGTTTTGGCCTTAATTGCTTGCATCATGTCATTGATCTGAGCCTTTACCTCTCGTAGTTGCTCGTTCTATGCTGTTAAAACATCCGAGTTGTCCACCCTATCCTTTTAGTTGTCTGATCGTCATCGCACATGTGGTGCCAAGTTGATTCTATTCGTTACTTCCCCTGCCCTGTCTTCTCAAGGTGGTAAGTTGCGAGCTACACTTATACGGTCGTCATCCCCTTACTCTTTCCCCTACTCCTCTCCATGTTGTCATGGTGGCCTGGGAGGGATTGGGGCTTCACTCTGGTCCCTTAGTTGCTGCAATAGTTTTCTGTTTTGCTAGACTAGTTGGAAGATCCCCTTCGTAAGGTGCTAGAATTGTTGTTGCATTTGATCAGGTTGGGAAGGGTCTTCTAGCACCTTAGTGGTTGGATTCAATCGTGCTCGATTCTGTTCCTCCACCATTGATCTCGTTTGAACCATTTGACAGATAGAACACCAAAGAGAAAAAGAATGCTCAATTTCGTGCCTAAATTGAGCGGTTCTCACAGACAGCGCTAAATGTTGGTGCTCAATCTAGGAATGGGTCTCTGGGTCACTCTAAAATCCTACGAAGAGTAAACAACCGTTAAAAGGAGTGTCGAAGAGAATTTCGGCACAACCCCTCTGGTGGTCAAGTTAGATTTCCGATGGAGTAGGCCTCAAGCTAAAGAAAAACCGTTATAGAATGATTCTGAGAAAACGTATCTCCTTTACCCGTTTGGGGCCTTTTTATGTAATGATGGTAATATGTGGGCAACAAACCACATAAGGGTTGTTACACTAAATCTTCGGGGATTCTCGGGATGCCCCACCCGTGGTGACGAACACGCGCTCTCGCTGGTCAGTGCCCTAGCGGACCAGGCAGGTAAGTGCGATATACTGACCAGTAGACCTCGCTGGTCCTTCCTGGTCAGTTGGAACCGACCTGATTAGCCAGGGCTCTACGATCGAGCCTGGCTTTGGGCGGCACCTTCCAATGGATCGAGCTCTAGTTTTGCCGTATCATATATTTCCCTATCATTAAGAAAAAAATAAAAAAATAAACTATAAAATGCTTACTAAAATAAAAACAAGTTATCGAACTTTATCTCAACTAGCCCGATTGGCAACTGACTTAAAAGTTAGCTTTTTTGCTTTTTAAAATTTTTAACTTAAAAAGTTAAATTTAGTTCTAAGTAAGTTATTTGATAACTTAATTTTTAGACTAACATTTTTTAATTTAATTGTTTGGGTAAAAAATCAGTTTCTTTGCTTTTGTTCAAATTAAATAATTTTATCCTTTTATATGTTTGATATTAATAATTAAATATAATTGGTAGTGGTAATAAATAAGTTATGAATGATATGTATTATTATATTTTAAAATTGGTTAGAATTTGAATAGAATATTCTAGAAGTTAGAGTTTTAATTTGATTTTTTGCTTTTTAATTTTTTTTATCAAAAAAATCATATATATATATATATATATATATATATTGCAATTTTAGCTAAAAAACCAAAAAATTAGATTTTCCAAAGAGGCCAAAGTGAGCAAGAATTTATAAAGCTGAGGCAGTTAAGGCTTCGTTTCGAATAAAATTTAGATATTTTGATTTCTGGTTTATTTTGTTATTTTTTTGAACTTTCAATATCTTTCTATCAAAGGGTTAGAAAAATTCATTAAAAATAAAAATATATAATTAAATGATAAAAATTTCTCTTTATTTAATTTATATTCAATAAAAAATTCACTAAAAATAAAAATAAGTATCGTAAGATTTAGTTTATTAATTTATATTTAGTAGAAGCATAATAATTATTTAATTAAATAATAAAACATTCAAAAAAATAAAGTACATAAATAAAATAAAATCTATATACATAGGAGAAAAGCCTTGATGGAGAACAAATATTATTGGAACAAGTGTAGGTGGTGCTCCAACTTCACAATTATTGGTGTGTTTAATGAGATTCATAACTTTTTTATTATTATTTTATTCAACATGTGAAGATATTTCATCTAATAATTTGAATGAAGTATTACTCAAAGAGTATTGAATAATTATTCCTTGATGGAATATTTGTTATACGTGGCATTTCTCTTTATCTTTCCTTCGCTAAGTCGCTCTTCTTTTTTTTCATTTACAATTTGATATTTTTACTCTTAATTTTAAATAATAAATATATATTTTTATTTTAAATTCAATTTTTATCTCTATCTTCATTAAAAATATATTTTTAATAACTGTTCAAAATATATAATTAACTTTGTATATTTTTCAGTTTACATATAATTTTTCTTAGTTAAAATTAAGAGTGAACTTAACAAAATGTGAGACTAATAATTTTTTGTATTACGTTTTTACCTTTTGTAATTTAAAAAACTACTTTCTTTTTAAGATTAATTTTATGATCAAAATATGTTTAGAGTGCCTTTTTAAGCCCAAGTAATTATTTATACTATTATAATAAGAATAAAAAAGTACTAGAAATAATGCAAAAAAATTGGTAAAGTCATGCCACATGGCTTTACTTTAATTAACAAAGGATAAATATGTAAATTTAAATTAACTATAAATAACTATTCACTCTCTATATAACTATCCATTTTTCTGTATAATTTTAAAAAATTATTTTTTGTTTTACTTTTTCAAAACATTTATTTAATACTACTTGATGCATACTGTGAAATAAGAACAGATTCACCACTAAGTCGATCTCTTGTTGTAAGAGATAGTAGAACTAAACCAACTCAATAGCACAACTTGTTTGGTTGGTTAGCTAAGTGAGTTTGATTAGAAGAATTGGTTCGTTGATTAAGAAAATTTTAAATGATCAATGCGGTTTAAATACTAGTTAAAATTAACACATAATCCTTAATTAATTTAATTTTTAGTAAATTAACGATCATCATAACGCACACTTCACGAGCACGTATCTCTTACAAATGAGTAATTTCTTTAAATAGGTTAAAGACATAACAATTATACTAACTTTAAGTGTTGGAGAAGCTTTAGCCTTTAGTTGCACCCCACCGACGCTTTCTCCTACATTGTTTTATTTATTCTAATAATAATAATAAATAAAAAAACTCTTGGATGATAAATAATTTTTTTTAAAAAGGTACAGCATCACTACTAATAAGCCCATTATCAAGATTAATGGCACAACCAGATGGGAGTTAACCGATTTACGCGTGGAATGTTACTCAGTTTAGCGCAGGTCTAACCAATCACTTTTGCCCACGTCTGATGAGAGAGAAAATTCAGTTGTGGATAGAGACAAAGCTCTAGTTCTTTGGAGGTATTTGTCAAAATTACGTTTTAATTTTTTATTATTAATTTTAGTTATAAAAATATAATTTATTTAAATATTAATTATTTTTATTATAAATTATAAATATTTTTTTTATTTTAGTTATAAATTATAATTTTTATTATAAATTATAATTTATAAACTACTAATTTTAATAACACTAAATACTATCTATGATTACCTAACTGGTTCCGAATTACCCCAGTTCAGGTGAGTCAATTTTTAAAATGGATCTATTTTAATAATTTAAATTGTTTATTTTATTATTTATAATATGTAAATTATTTATACAAAAGAAGATATTCATTAAATATCATTAAATGTCTAAATAAATTATAATTTTAATAAAATAATAATAATTATTTAAATTTCACTATTCATTTTTTAACACAACTATAATTTATTCATATAATTAGTGATATACAATCAAGTTAAAATAAAAACTTTATATTTTGTATAAATATTTTATATTATTAAAATTATAAAATAAATAACTCAAATGATCCTACAATAAATAATTCAAAATTGACTAAGGCCTTGTTTGGGCTAAAAGTTGAGTATTTTGCATATTTTTATCTTTTTTGAATTTTTTTTTTATCTTTTGACTATTTTTTTTACTTTTCCAAATTATTTCAATGAAATGAAACCCAAAAAGTAAAAAAAATTAATCAAAAGATGAAAAAAATTTATTAAAAACGAAAATAAGTCAAAATAGCCAATTACTAGATGAAAAAATCCACTAAAAATAAAAATTAGTAACATGAAATTTTATTTATTGCTTATTTTGGCTATTTTTAAACTTTTTTTATATTTTGAATAAAAAATTTTATTTTTCTCGATCGTTTCGATAACAGAAATTAAAAAATATAATAATTAAATAAATAATAAAAAAATTATTAAAAACAAATAAATAATTATTAAATAAATAAATAAGTAATTATCCCAAGGTCTAAAATGACCCAGTTTAATCCATTACTGAAAAGGAGCAAGACCAGGAGACATCGTGGGTTTTATCCTATTGCAACTAAGCCGTGTTTGGGCTATCTACAGAGTTGAATTTTTTAATAATAAAAGTAATTTTTAAATTATATGATTTGATTTTTTTTAAAAAGTTTATACAAATCTCCGACATACTCACTTTTTTTAAATAAAAAAATTATAATATACTTCAATTAAAAAAGTTAACTAAACTTTTAACAAAATATTTTAAATACTACAGTTTAGAAATAGAACTAAATAAATATTAAATTTTAACAAATAATAAAAACAAATTATTCCAATCATCTACCTTTTTTGAAAAAAATCAAATTTTTTTAAAAATCATTTTTTTCATACTTCTCAAATCAGAGCTAAAATTAAGAGTCGAATTTCTCAGCTATAATAACACTGAATTGTTGAATTAAAAAATAAAAAAATAAAAAATAAAAAAAACTCTTAATTCTCAAAATTTTAATTCTAAAAATTAAGAATTTTCTTTTTAAGCCCAACAGCTGCCAATATTTTCTTCGTTTCGAATGTATTAAAGCTTTCTTCCCCCTTTCTATCTCTCAATAAATCTCCTTTCTCTGTGTCTATGTATCTGATTTATAATTGAACCGAAGTCGTTCGTATACAGAAAAGAAGCGAGAGAAGAGCAAGAGACTCTCGCCAAGTCCATACGAACTCTCTCTTCAACCTCAAAACCAGGTATTTTACAGAGATTAATCACACTTCAATCTCACTTTCTCTCTCTACAACAACACTACGATCTATACATATTCCATACGTGTGTGAACTTTTGTGTTTTTGTTTTGTCAAGCTATGCAGCCCCGTAGTAGAGAAATGCAAGGGATGAACTCGATCTTAAACCAAACCCAAATGTCTCTCCAAGACCTCCACCAAAACGCCCAAAACCCACAGATTGCCAACCACCAGATTCAGAGCTTCGACCCCACGTCGCCTCACGACGACTTCCTCGAGCAAATGCTCTCGAATCTGCCCTCCAGTTCGTGGCCGGACCTCGCCGGAACGAACACTAAATCCCCTTGGGACATTTCGTCGAACACTATGGCTGCAGCGGGGATCGGTTCGAACAAATCCATAGACATGGCGGCGTCGGACGATCAGGGAACGTCGAATCCGGAGAGTGTTTTGCAGCATCAGTTTTGTTTCGACGACGATCAGTCGTCGGCGGTGCTGGCCTCCAAGCTCCGGCAACAGCAGATCAGCGGCGGCGGTGGAGGAGGAGGAGCGAGTTTGAGTGCGGCGAAGTCGCTGTTGCTTCACCAGCAGTTGATGATGCAGGCGACAGGCGGTGGTTTGCGGTCGCCGACGGTGGGTTCCGGTGCCGGAGAATCAGGTCTGTTGTCGATGCCTCTGAGACTTGGAAGCGGCGATGAAGTCGTCGACGTTTCCTCCTTCAAATCTTCCGATCCTGTGAGTTCTCTGATACAAAAAGTGGAATTGATTTGTATATTTTCGCGATCAACCATTCATTGTCATTCAATTCAACCGTGGGAAAAATTACAGGGAGTCGATGTTCAAGCTCTGTACAATGGATTCGCCGGGTCTCTGCACGGCAACGGTCAGACCTCCAACCATGCTCACCATTTCCAGAATCCTCAGGTCAGTGATATATTTACATGTTCATCAGGGTTTCACCAATATCGGAATACGAATCAGTATCGATAATACGAGTATCAGTCGAAATATAAGTAAATATTGATATCATGAATAGATATCAATATTTAAAACTTTAATGATCATACATATGTGTGATCATGAAGAGAAGTTAATAGTGAATCGATGCTGGCGCAGAATTACGGAGCGCCGGCTATGGTGATGAACCAAGTCACAGCGGCGAGCGGGTCGGGAGGAGGAGGAGGAGGAGCGGCGGCGCAGCCGAGACCAAGAGTGAGGGCTCGTAGAGGTCAGGCCACCGACCCCCACAGCATCGCTGAAAGAGTACGCCATTTTATACATTTATTCTCTAACTCCCCAGATTTAAAATACAGAATTAATTACAGTTTATTAATTAACATATTTTGTTTAGAAAAATAAAAATAATATATATTTTTATCGATAAAAATTAATAATAATTCTTTCAAGTGAATTTACTCTATTTATTTCAAATTTTAAGTTTATTTATTGATTTTGTTTATGAAATTCTATCTTTTTGTGTTCTTCAACCATGTGTATTGGGTTGGATTTGTGGCAGTTGCGGAGAGAGAGGATCGCAGAGAGAATGAAAGCTCTTCAGGAACTCGTCCCCAATGCCAATAAGGTAATTTTACATATTTAAAAATAGAATTAATCTGTTTATTATGGTTTTAATTATGAAATTTTTAATTTATTTTAGTTGGTATTGGCATGCTTATAAATGCACAGAAATAATCTTTATCAAAATTCAGAATTCAAAATAAATTATTTAAATAAGATTGATTTGGCTGCCTAATTTAATTCGAGTTTTTAAAGTTGATTGCCTCTTTAAAAAAAAAAAAAAAGATTAAAGGTTGGCAGCTAAACATTCTCATAAAGGTATTTTATAAATTATAGTTGAAAAATATGATTTTGAATTTAAATAGAAAAAATACAAGTGTTTGTTAAAATTATAGTTTAAGAAAAATTTGTATTTATTAATTTAAATTAAAAATTACAAGTACAGAATTATAAAAATACTTATTTGGATATTTTTTATTTTTAATATTTTAACTTTTTACTGAGTTATAAATTAAAAAGTTAAAAGTTATATTCAAGCATACACTCTCAATATAAACTATTAAATATCAATATTTTCAATTTAAGGTTGGTTGATCACTTAAATCTTTCACAGGTTGCCGATATTTTGTCACTTAGGCAGTGTTTGGGATAAATTTTTTTTTTTTTGAATTATTTATTTTTTGGCTAAATTTTATATTTTTCCTATTTATCATTAAAAATTAATTCTAGAAGTATAATAATATTTTGTTAAAATTTAAAAAAATTTACTAAAGACAAAAAATACAATTACAAAAGCCTTAAAATGGCCTTTTTTATCTTGTTTGAATGTTTTTATTTTTTGGTCAATTATTTATTTATTTATTTATAACTAGAGAAATTTAAAAATAATCATCAATTAAACTAACATAAATTATTTTTACTAAAAATAAAAAAATCATATTAAAAAGTCTATTTCGATCCCTTGAGGAAAAAATTAATTAAATTTTAGTTCAATTAATCAATACTCGGGTTATTAAGCATCTATACTATCTATATGCTCTTCTATAAAGGGATAGCACCCTGTGTGAATTTTTATATTTTTATAATATCTTTCAAATTTAAAAATATCAAAATAATTAATAATTTTTAATAATTAACTCAGTTATTAAAAAATATATTTTGCACATGCTATGTATATACACAGTGACTAGTATATATAAAAGCAAAAAAATATATTTGTATTTTTTTAACAATAAAATATAAATATTAAGTCACTTTATATAACTGTTAATATAATATTTATTTATTAATTATCACGCATAGAATACTGATTATCATTTATCATTAAAATTTTCATTCCCAACGGCAACTCGTAACCGCCGTATATACCGGACTGTTCTTAGTTTCGTAATTAATGAGAATCCGGGTGACATCGAAGGAGGATACTTTTGTCAATTCATCTCTGTCGTTGTCAATTTGTTTCACTGGCGAGATCTTCAGTCGCCGACAATGAATACTACGTGCTAACACCAAAGTAGATCACGGGGTGGTTTGACGTCGGAACAATACACGTGTCAACATTTGAGGGCGAGTACCTAATATTATTTTTGCTCTCGCGTAGGGTGTAAGTCTAATTTGTTTGTATACCTTTCCTGGCTTTCTGTGCCATACTAGAAAGTAAAGCTGGAAAGCGGATAATCGGTGATCCCGAGTCGCACTCAACTGAATTTGTTTCTTTTAATTTTTAGAACTAATTACAACATAAAATCTATGAATTATTTATGGGCAGTTTGGTAAGGTTTACGATTTTTTATTTTTTATTTATAAAAAATAAAAAATATATTTTTATTTAATTTTATAAAAAATGAAGAATAAAAATATATTTAGCACATAAATATTTAAAAAGTGTTAGTTGGAGGTTGCGAATGAATATAATAGTCGGAAGTGGTAGTCAAAGGTTTTATCCGGTGATGATAGCAAAAGATAGAGATAGTGGTCGAAAATGCTGGTCGGAGACGGTGATCGGCGGTGGTGGCCGACTGATTGTATGACCGAATGATGGTGACCAAGGGTGTTAGTCGGAGATGATAGCAAGATGTAGCGATGGTGGTCGGAGGTAGTAGTTAGAAATAGTGATTAGAGGTATTAGCTGGAAAGATAGTAAAAAGTTGCGATGGTAGTCAAATGTGGTGGGTAAAAGCTGAGACGATGGTCGGAAGGAATGGCTGAATATGATAATCAAAGGCGGTGGTCGAATACGGTAATCGGATGTAATAGTCGGAGATAGTAAAAAAAAAAGATACAATCAAAACGTGTTTACAAAATAAGTGAAAATATATTTTTTTTGTTTCTAAAAATTTTTTAAATTTTGAAAACTGTTTACAGTTTTTTAAAAACAAAAATAATTACTAAATATGTTTTTGTTTACAGTTTACAAAAAAATTAAAAATAAAAACATAAAATAAAAAATATAAACGTTACCAAATGGGCAAAGTTTAGTAAATATTTAAAATTTTAATTTTATTAAGTAAATACCTAAATAATTGGATTTTGATTGGCATCAAACGCAATAAAAATGAATGAAGTTAACTGGCTTAACAAAACGTAAGTTTAGTCTTTTGTTGTCACGTTGTTAGTTTCGCTTTTTTTTTGTTGTTGTCACGGCTAATTATTAAAGTGTTAAGTAATTAAAATTAAATTATTTGAATATTTAATTAATAAAATTTAAAATTGAAGTGTTTAATAGATATTAGTTAACAGTTCAAAAGTTTTTGAAATTTTGCCTTAATTTTTAAAATGTGAGTTGAATTTTAATTCACTAGTTTTTTTCAACCAGTCCAATTTGTATTATAGTGTTTTTAAAAAATGTGTGATGTGAAATTTTAGATAATTTAATAACTTATTTTAAAGTATACTTATACAATAATATAGTAGAAATATCAATTAATATTTTCTAGGATTGAGCTTCTCTCTGGTCTTTTAATAAACTGGACCAGTCTAATCTAATTAATTTTGGATTCAAAATAAAGTTGTTTCAACCATTCGAGTTGTTTATTTACTATTCTTAGTGTGTAAATAATATATGCACAAAATAAAGTGATTGAACGTCGTTAAGGATTTGATCAAATTAAATTTTTGCTAAAGAAATTAATTGGAATTTGAATTTCACCATTTTTTTTTTCAGCATAAATATAATATGTTCAAACACTTAATGATATTAGATCAATATATTTTTTTGCGTAATTAATTTATACATTAAATATTAATAAAATAAATGCCTCGTTCAAAAATTAGTCCAACTAAATCGATCCAGTTCATCATTTAAGTGTACCCTTTTTTTCTATTATCCATGTTAATTTGTTGGGGGATTTTGGCATGAACAGACAGACAAGGCTTCAATGCTTGATGAGATCATTGACTATGTTAAATTCCTCCAGCTCCAAGTCAAGGTATCCTTTCTTTCTCTCTCTCTCCCTCTCTTCTTTTTCTTTCTTTCTTTCTTTCTTTCTTTTTTCTCTCACTAAATATATAAATTACAATTAATTAATTAATTATTAGTTTTATTTAAGAAATTTGTATAAATATACATTGATCTTATTATTAAGATTTTTAAAGATAGAGTTTTATTTTTAAATCTCCCCCTATTAATGAATAGAGTCTCATTATTAAAATTATTGCTTATAAATTTTAACATATGCTTTTACTTTTAATAAAATTAATAATTTTGAGATCTACTGGATGAGACTTATCAAACAAAATTTAGATTGAATATAAAATAATATAAAATAATAAATCTTAAAATTTGATAAATTTCTTATTTCTTTTGAAACAGAAAATTTTTATAGTTTAAAAAAGTGAGAAATTTTTCTGTTCTAAAATACATAAGAAATTTATCAAATTGAGAAAAATTAAAAAAAATAGAAAAACTTCTCAAATTTAAATTTCTCAGTTTTATGACTTAATTTTTTAATTTTAAGCTAAGAAAATTTTCAATGGCCACATTTTTCTTTTTTATAAAGGAATAACAATTACCTATAGTTGAGAGAGAAAGAATTAGTATTAACTATTTTAATAGAACTAAGAGTATATTAGCTAGAAAAAAAAATGTAATAAGACCTGAATTTAAGAAAAAATAGGTACAAGAATGATCTTTTTATATTTTTAGATACTGGCTTTCCTATTGAAAAAATACCCTAGAATCTATAGATATATAAGCCTGTATTTGTATTAGTTTTTTTTTTAGGTTTTTCTTTGTTTTTAGTGAACTTTTTTAGCATTAGTCCAAATGAATGTACTTTCTAAATATCTTTCGTCATGGAAAAACGAAAAAGTAAATTTTTTTGATTAAAATCTAAAAGAAGTTTATATAAGACGAAAAAAAAGCCAAATTAAAAGATTTTTTAGCTTTTTTTTTCTAGTTTATTCACCCTTAAATGAACTTTTTTTTAAAATTATTTCTATCGGGTATACTTTTTAGGATCCTCCCATTATAAAAAATTAAAAAAATAAAAAAATAAAACTAAAAATATAAAAATAAATATAAGACAAAAAAAAATTCCAAAAAAAGTCACAAAATTTTGTAGTCCAAGCATAAGCTAAATCCGACAAAAATTATTCTGGGTTAAATAGAATAATTTAA
>JAULJZ010103125.1:20332-33218 GCA_032270985.1 Heliamphora pulchella | reverse complement strand
ACTTAGCTTCTACACAAGTTTCACATTTATGATTTGAGTCAATATCAAATTTAGGTAAATAATCCATGTTAATTAATCTACGCAACGATTTAAAATTAACATGTCCTAATCTACCATGCTACACATAAGAAGAGTCGAGCATATAAGCAGAAGACGTAGAATCTTTATTGATAATTTTTGGAACCACAGTCATTACATTCAATTTAAACAAGTCGTCTGACATGTAACTCTTCCCCACAAACATGCCCTCTTTAGTAAGAACAAACTTGTCAGACACAAAGACCAATTTAAAGCTATTTTTGCTTAACAATGATCTTAACACAAGATTCTTCCTGATCTCTGGCACATGCAGGACTTTGTTGAGCATCCGTTCCTTGCCTCAGGTCATCTTCAGTATAACCTTTCCTTGTCCTTCCACCTTTGCAGTAGAAGAGTTTCCCATGATTAGTTGTTCTCCACTTTTCACAGCTTGATAAGTGGTGAACATTTTTTGGTTTGCACATACATGTCTGATTGCACCAGTATCCACCCACCATTCCCTGGGGTTGGATCCAACCATGTTGACCTTGGATACCAATGCTATTAGGTTCATCTCAGACACATCATAAATAGAGATTTTCTGTTTCAGCAACATTTTCCTGAGAATGCTTCTGCCTCTTCGAGGCATTTCCCTGGTCCTTATGGTTACAGTAGTCTTTCGCCCGATGGCCCGACTTGTCACACAAGAAGCACCTGCCCTTGAACTTCTTTGAATCACCACCCTTGGCCTTTTGGTTGTAATTTTTTCGCTTCTTTCCTTTCTGGGCTTGTTCCACCACATTGGCCTTTGCCTTGAACTGGAATCCCTGTGACCCTTTCTTTTTAGCAATGCGGTTATCCTCCTCAATTCTGAGCCTGACAATCAGATCTTCAATCTTCATTTCCTTCCACTTGTGCTTTAGATAGTTCTTGAAATCCATCCATGACGGTGGTAGCTTTTCAATAATAACAGCCACTTGAAAGGACTCACTCAAAGTCATGCCCTCGACATGAATCTCATGCAGAATCAGTTGAAGCTCTTGGACCTAGCTGATGACGGTCTTCGAATCCACCATAAGAAACTTGAGAAATCTGTCAACGATAAATTTTTTCTTCCCGACATCTTTCGTCTTGTACTTCTTGTCAAGTGAATCCCACAATTCCTTTGCCGTCTTCAGCAGACTGTACACGTTATACAACGTGTTGTCCAGACTATTTAGGATGTAGTTGTGGCACAAAAAGTCAGTATGCCGCCATGCATCGACTACAGCCACTGCCTGCCTATCACCCTCGTTCTCTGACAACGAAGGAGCATCCTCTTGGAGGAACCGTGCCAGATTTAGCATCGTCAGGTAGAACAACATCTTTTGCTGCCACCTCTTAAAATCTGCCCCATTGAATTTTTTTGGTTTCTCCTCGTGGCTCACAGGGATCGTAGCAGGAATCGGGGCCGGAACAGAGGCCGAAATCTGGGCCAAAACAGGAGCCACCACAGGGGTAGAAGCAGTAGGGGTAGGGTCCATTCTGTTGGCAATTTTGATTGTCATAACTGCAAAGGTCAAATTACCACCAAAATAGAATCCAACAATAAGTTTGTAAAACTTATACACAGTAATTTAAAACTGTAATAACAGTATTTATAAAACTTTAAATAGTAAATTAAAATACTGTATGACAAGATTAATCAACCAGTAAATTAAAGTACAACAACTATACTAATGCAGTAATTAATTTGAGACAACAAATGCAGTAATTAATTTGAGAATGAAAATACTCTGTATTTTAGATACAGAATAATATAACAGATATAGAATTCTAATAAAAAATATGAAAACCAGTATACTATTTTGAGAATAATAATATTCTAAAACAAAAACATGAAAAATAAACTAAGAACGAAATAAACGAAATGTAGAAAAACATGTACGGTGGTTTAACGAAACAGAATATTGTTTAATATAAGAAATCGAGAACAGTACTGAAACTGTAGATGAAAAACAGAACCGGGAAAAGTAAAAAAAATTAAGCTTACAGAACGGTTAGAACTTTACAATCGAGTTCAACATTGAACACTGTCTCCTTAAGACAGATTGCGCCCTGCCTCGGTACTTACGATGTATCGGGACGTCTGTCTTTAGGATGAAACAATCGTCGTGTGCAGATGTAGCACGGCAGTCCGCATACCAACAAACGCTGCTGTGCTTGAAACTTTCTTAGAAAACCGTGTAGATGATATGCAGAATTAAATTAGCAGAGTTTCGGCAATGGGAACTGTTGCAAAACGAATCATGAAAATGGGTCTGGAACAGCCTATTTATAGGCATTTGAAGGTGACCGTTCGGTTTAAACCGAACCGACATGACACCGGTTCGGTTTGTCCCAACAAACGCGAACCAAAACGGCACCGGTTCGATCTATCCCAATAGACGCGAACCAAACCGGACTCCAACGGTCCCGAACCGCCAACGGTTTGATAATAACGGTAACGGATTTAAAATTTAAAAAATTTAAATTTTAAATTCAAATTTTTAATTAAATAAAATTTCTGTAAAAAGATAAGGGTTGACCCGAGCCCACATCCCACGGACCCGATCCCGAGCCCGGCCGGTCGATCGGACGTGCGGGTGGCGGCGCGCGCGTGTGGGGTTTGGGTCGAACCCACCGTTGGGTAGGTCTTCCCCCGTCCCCCCGTTCACAAAACTGGAAAAACATATTTATACTAGGATGGACCCTCACCCTTTTTTTTCCTAAGCAATGTGGGATAGCTTTAAGTTATCATTATTTTGCCAACTTCAATGGCACACTTTTGGAATCAATTTCTCATTCATCAATTAATGGTTTTGAATGCCATAAAATTCATAATTATTCTACTCATTGAGATAAACAAATTAGAATTTAGAATCATTAAAAAATAATAATTCAACTCAAAAATAATTAGTTTCAAAGTTAACTAAAAATCATATTCTAATTTTTATTCAAAATTCACTATTTTTTCCAACAATTTCTAAAATAATTAGTTGAAAAAATATAATTACAATATGTGATTGACTCTGTCCAAGAAATCTGTTATTTTGTCTAATTAGTGTAATGCACTATGTACAATAATATGAACCATTTAAATCATAAAACTTGTGTAAAAAATCAATACCATTTTAAAGGCATACCCAGCCAGGCACAGCAGGATCCTTCCATGAATTGAGTGGTAGTTTCTAGTCTTTCCTTTTGTAGATTTGGCAATGCTTTGGCAGGATTTTGGAAATAGAAGGCACAAACTGCTAAAAACCAAGCAATTTTTCTTATGGAAACACTTTAAGAAGAAGAAATCCCCATGTACGTAAATTGGAAACCCTAGAATCTTTCTTTCTCTTCATATATATATATATATATATATATATATATATCGATCTTGCTATCATCTCCTTGTGTACGTAAAAACCTAGACTACTTCATCTTTTTTTCTCTATAATCCTTACCTTATTGTTTAAAGACGAAGGAGAAGCCATGGAAGCACCCACCTTGACCTGGTTCTGGATCTTCTGTTCATCCCTAATCTTAACCATGGTTTTGAGCGACAAGTTCATGGTTAGTGGCAACCCGGAAGAAGATGCTCTCATTGCTTTTAAACAAAGCTTGTCAGATCCCAACAATGTGTTGAGAGTTGGGATACAACTCTTGTCAATCCCTGTACTTGGATTTACATCACATGCAACCAGGATCAACAAGTCATCCGACTGTATTGCCTCTCTCTCTCTCTCTCAACAATTTAGTGCATATTATACTTACATAAATCACCATATATTCATAAGTATAGTGGAACTTATACCAGATATAAAGCACACCACACTTGTGTGAGTATGCAGTAGTTAGTTTATGTGGTATAATATGTATTATGTTTATGATTTTTAATCAAATCAGTATTGGTTCTCTCTCTCCTTCTCAATCTTAACAGTCCAGTTGCATATGGTGGTTTATGTAGTATAATATATATTATTTCTAGAGTTTAAATTAACTTTATATTGCTTCTCTCTCTTTCACTCTCAATTTTTAAACCATTCAGTTACAGATATTATTTATTATACTGCGTAAATCATTACATACTGATTATAAATATAGTGGATTTTATACCAACGCTTGATGTGTAGCCCACAAGGCCGCCACAACACTTATGAGCATATATATGTGATAATTTATACAGTATAATATGTATTATTTTTAAAGTTTTTAATCTTTAAATTTATTTTTTTATCGGTTGTCTTTTTTCTTTCTTGTAATTTATTTAGGCTCTGTTTGGTTTTGCCCTTTTAGTGGCCTTTTGTGGCTTTTTTGGTCTTTTATTAACTTTTTTGATCTTTTAGGTTAATTTTTTTATTTTATCGATTCAGAATGATAAAACAAATTTAAAAGTATCACCGTTTTGAAAAAAAAATAAAAAAAACTTATCATAGACAAAACCACATAAAAGCCTTAAAGTGGCCTTTTTGGTCTTTTTTGATTTTTTTTAGTTTTTTGTCAATTTTTTTACATTTTTAATTTCTTGGAACAAGATAAATATAAAAAGTAACATCGTTTGAACTAACAGAAATTCTTTTTATTAAAAGACAAATATTATATAAAAAAGATATTCCACAGAACAAAATATTTGTCCCAGTGGTTAAGGAACTATTTGACCTGCTCACCAACCCGGGTCCAAATCTCGGCTCCTCCATCCCGTAACCAAAAAATTAAAAAAGCTATTCCATACGGTCCTTAATGGCTTTTGAAAAATACTAGATTGCGCAAGGAATCCCATTGCTCTAAGCATGGGTTTGGTTTAGGCTCTTTTTCAGCGGGTATTTTTTTTGTCTTTTCTTATTTTTTAAAAATTTCTTTGTTTAAATTTTTTGAACTTGAAAAACGCTACTAAAGATGAAAAAAAATTAAAAAACACACTAAGTGATTTTTTCGTCTATCTAACTTTTTGTTTTATCTTTTCATCATAGTTCCTTATCTACTTTTTTTTTGTATTCTTCTTAATGATAGTAATATAAAAATTATGTTCACTTGAATTAATGTTAATTTTTGTTTATTAAAAAAAAAAAAGATCTTATAGAAAAATTAGGCGACACACAAGCTTAATTTTGTTTTATTTATCTTTCAATTGTAGTTTATTTTTAGCACACCAAGTCTAGACTCCATACACACACAAGAACACAGCATATACAAATATGTAACCTTTATTTTTTTCCTTCTTTTTCTTCAATTCTCTTTCTTTTACCTATAATTTTAAATTGTTGTATAGGAGAGGGGTAATGGTTAGGGTGTTATAGTATCAGGAGTACCGATTGATGTGATAGTGTTTGTGCTTAGGGATAGAAGCAATATTTTAGTTTAGGGAAGCAAGTTTTTCTTATAAATTCTTAGGAGGACTAACCTATATAATCACAAAATACTTTGCATTAATACCAATATAATTGTGATTTTTTTTTCAAAATTTAAGGGACAGCCACCCTCATCCGACCTTCTGGTTTTGTTTATGTTCGTGCTTTAAGAATTTGTATTTCTTCACTAGAAAATAAAAACACAGAAAATACAAATTTATTTATTGTTAGTTTAGGTGTCAAACTAATTAATTATCTCTATATGCAGGGATTTGGGCTCTAAAAACCTAGCTGGTAACCTGGTTCCTGAACTTGGAAACCTAGAACACCTACAATATCTGTATGTTCTTTCCATCCTTATATTATTTCTTTTCCATCATAACATTCATGACATTCAAAACACTTGTTTGATGAACCCATGATTTGACCTAACTCTAGTTTTTGTTGATGTAGGGAACTTTTCCAAAACAACATTCAAGGAACAATCCCAGCTGAGTTTGGTAATCTGATGAACCTCATTTCCATGGACTTATACGACAACAACCTGTCAGGAACAATCCCATCTTCCTTGGGAAACATCAAGTCTCTTACCTTCTTGTGAGTTTTTGTGCTTTTCCTTGAATGCTTGTTCAAATGATCACAGTTTCTAAATTCCATATCCGAATATTTAGGGATGATAATTTTTTTTTCGTTCTCGTACCTTCCCATTCTGTTATGTACTTACTTTTTTGGACTCCATTAACAAATTGGATGAGAACGGTATTTGCTAATTCTTTCATCCTACCCCGATGTCTAAATAAATATTTTTTTTAAATATAAATACATGTATAAAATCTATTTTAACAAAATAAAATGTCTAAAATATAAAAATATTATATTTATATCTTATTTTGTATCTTTATTTCTCACAATTTTTATTTTAGTTATATTGATTCATCAATTACTATTTTTTATTTATTATGTTATGTGCAATTCTTATTGGTATTATTTTTTTAAAACTTAAAAAATATTTCCAAAATATCCCTGTTTCTTCTCGCCCCGCCCAAAATATCCATGTCCCAATCAAATAGGGAATAGAGATAAGAGACATCATCCCCACCTAGCCCTGTTCCGTCCCATTGCCAATCCCTAATTGAAATATATATCGATATCAGTGATATGACAATATATCAAGTGAAATCTAACAATATTTACCAATGTTTTAATAATATCAGTATTAGAATATTCAAAATCCCATAACGTCAAAGTAATGGCCAATATTTAGAACCCTAGTTCTAAGTCACTTCTGTCATGTAACAAATACTGTACTTGATTTCTGCTTCCGTTATTTTGATTGAAGACGCCTCAGCGATAATCACCAAACTGGACAAGTTCCCAAAGAAGTTTCAAGCCTTCCAAATCTTCGAGTCTTGTAAGTTCTTCAATATTTTTCGCATTTATATAATTATTTAGTGATTTTGGTATTGTTATATTGTAGTATTACCTCAATTTTTGTAAATTGCTTTCCTTGTAGGAATGTAACGAACAACGATATGGGTAGACCAAACTCAAATACCCAACCGTTGGAGGGTTTCCCATTGGAGAACATGGCAACGCCTAGTTTGGGTTTCTTAAAATTTGTTTTGTCATTAGCATTGCTAAATGTGATTATTCTTTCTTCCTTGGTTTAAATCTCTTATTTGTCAAACATAGGTCATAGGTTGAACTTAAGGCACTTAATTTCTTGGAAGACTTCTATTCCATATTATTTATTTTTTCATTGGCTCTATGTTCTCTTTTGTTTTGAATCTCTCTCTCTCTCTCTCTCTCACACACACACACACACACACACACACACGCACTGGAGACCTCGTCTATTTTTTAATCGGAAAAATAATGTCATTATTAATAAAGAGCTATTGATCAAGCATCATTATCAAAGTTGTTTGATTAGTTAGACCCAATTTCTTATTAATTGGTGCACTTCCAATATAGTTCTGAATTGAAGTGTTGTTTAGGCTGAGGGGTAACTATAGCTTTTGGCTAAAAATATCAAAAAGTTAGGATTTCTTCCTTGGCAAAAAACTAAAAAAGTTAAAAAGTCAAAAATTAAATCAAAACATAAACTCTCATAATATTTTATTCAAACTTTCATCACTTTTAAAATAGAATAATACATCTTATTCACAATTTATTTACTATAACTACCAACTACATATAATTGTTAATATCAAATATATAGAAGGATAAAATTATTAACTTTGAACAAAAAGTAAAAAAAATTTCTTTTTACCCAAATAATTAACTTAAAAAAAAACTAGTTTAAAAGTTATGCTACCAAAAAAACCTATTTTAAACCCCATTTATCTTTTTAACTAAAAACTCAAAAAGGCAAAAAATTTACCCTTTAAGCTAGTTGCCAATTAGGACCTTAATTCTTTGATTAAGAACTTTGATTTTTTTGGCTTTTTAACTAAAAATACCAAAAAGTTAACATTGTCCATTTGACAAAAAAGCAAAAAAGTAAAAAAGTTCAGCCTAAAAGTCAAATCAAAATATAAACTCACATAATATTCTATATAAACTCCCACCACTTTTAAAATATAATAATAACTCTTATTCATAATTTATTTACTACCACTACTAACTACATATAATTATTAATATTAAATATGTAGCAGGATAATTTTTTTTCAATTTTAACAAAAAGTAAAAAAATTAGTTTTTAACCCAATTTAAAAGCTAGCTTAAAAACTAAGTTATCAAACAACTTATTTTAAACTTAATTTATCTTTTGAAAAAAAAACTCAAAAAAACAAAAAACTAGTTTTTAAACTAGATGTCAATTGCAACTTTACTATTCGCTATATTTTTGTGGTTTGTTTAGCTTTTGTTCCAAACAAATTTTATTTGGCCAACTCGATAGGCCCTTTGATATTGTTGATACTGTTTGGATTAATTTTTTTTTTTTTTTTATCTTTTTATCTTTTTTTTGTTTTTGTTTCTGGCTACATTTTTTTTCCGACCATTTCAATAAGAGGAACCGGATAAGTAAAAAAGTTCACTAAAAATCAAAATAAGCAACATAAAACTTGACTTGTTAACTTATTTCGGATTATTTTTGTCTTTTTCTAAATTTTCTCATATTTTGATCAAAAGAATTTTAATTTTTCAGCTCATTATGCCAAAAGAAATAAAAAATGTATAATAATTTGACCAAAAGGTAAAGAAAAATTTACACAAGACAAAAATAATCAAAATAAACAAACCGTTGTAACCATCATTGCTGCCGTTGGAACTGGTTGCTTCGATCGAGATCTTGGGATAGAGAGCCTGTTGTTCTAAGAATTTGTATTAGCTAATTATTTTACATTTCATAATTTTGACTTGCTATGTTTAGCTAGCCATTTGAGGCAAGCCAAATTAATTTAATCAATTGAACTGTAATATCATCAACCACACCATCAACTGTGTATTTTAGTGTTTTTTTTGTTTACTTTACCTAGCTAAACTGTCTAGAATTGTTTAAATAGATGCATACAAAATTACTAGAAAGTAAAGAATACATACGTTTTAATATATCTTATCTTGGTAAAATACACAAAGAATACATTCTCTCTCTCTCTCTCTCTCTCTCTCTCTCTCTCTCTCTCTCTCTATATATATATATATATATATATATATCACACAATGACACAAGATAACTTAGGTTTCCCTTTATTGTTTTAATAGTCAATCTATGGTAGTCAAGATTTTAAATATTCACAGTTACATATCTTCTCAGTTGTTACCTAATAAAATATGGGACATTTGATATTGTTTTTTTATTGATGTATTGATTAATACTGCTTGATATTAATAGATATATGAATATATTATTGATATCAGTACATATTATATAATGATACCTCTATCTAAAAACCCTAATGGTAACTGTGAAACTTAGCAATCACCTGACGGTGATGATCCAACTGATGTTTTGTCACTCAACTACGAAACAAATAGAAATATAGAAATCCCTGATAATGAAAGGAAAGAACAGATGGGTTGTTGTGTTCATTATGTTTCTATATTATATATATATATATATATATATATATGCATGTATATATATCTTATATATCAAGCATATGTTTGAAATGTCAAGAAATTTTAATTTTTAATAGGTTGGTTTTCTAGAAAAAGAGGAAAAAAAAAGTCAAATTATTTGGGATAATTTTTTAAAAAAAGTTTTTTTATTTCTCTATTAAAATATTTAATCTACTCTTACTATTTGTTTATAAGTTATATTGTATGGTTAATAGTGCAATTTTTTTTATTCATAAGAATTAAGCTAATTTTTTAATTAATGGTATTATAATTATTTCATATTAAAAAAAAGTTAAAGAGTGTTTGAAATGTATATAATTTTTTTTAAAAAGAAGTAAAAAAATTAGTGAGTCTTTTTAAAAATGCCAAACAATCTACATTAAAAAAAACTGTTTTTTTTGTGTAATGTATTAATTTAATAATAATGTATTAAATATAATATCTTGTACGATACATATTTGTGCAATGCATCATATCATGCACATCGCATGGTACATACAGAACCCATAGATAGAGCATATTTCAGGCGCTGATATGTACTTTTATGCCTGTTACAGTTTCACACAGGAGTCCACCACATGGCTCACGAGGTAGCCATGGAAGCACCCCACCCTACCATGGAACCCCCCCGTCACACGGAAGCGGCGGTAGCTACGGAGGCTCGCCGCCGTCTAACTGTGGAAACCCACCAAGCGGAGGACATCACGACCCTACTCCAACACCTCCTACCAGCGGCGGCAGCGGCGGTGGTTATTACTCTCCTCCAACTACTCCGGTTTACGGAGGTCGTTCTCCGCCAACGCCATTCATCGGAACCCCACCCGTCACCGTAACACCGCCGACCACTCCAATTATCCTCCCATTTACCCCGACCGTTCCCGGCACCTCGGCACCCTCGCCACCGTTCGCTTTTGATCCAAACTCACCGCCGTTTACCTGCAAGTAAGTTGTAATCATATTCTAGATTGACGACTTTATGAGTTATGCTATTTTCAAATGAGCGCGACTATTATAGTTTCGTTTGGCAATTGTCATCAAGTTATAATTTTTGTTTTGTTTTTTAAGTTAAAAAAAAATAAAAAAATCTCATTTCCAAATCCAAAAGATTTTTGTTTTTTTTTTTGTCATTTTGTTTCTTTATTGTACACTTCTATTTTTTATAAAAAAAATATTTTTAAAATTTAATCATAAAAATTTATCAAATAAGATCAATATTAAATATGAAATTATATAAAAATATATTTTAAAAAATTATAACTATTTTTTTCTTATGTAAAACTCTTTTGGCTTAATGCCATTTTAAGTTAAATTTTTTAATTTATTATTTTTTAATTTAAAATTATTTATACGATTCTCTAAACAAATATTTCACTTATATAGCTTAAAATAATTTTAAATAAAAATTTAGTTTAAAGTCATGTTGCCTAAGGAGGCCTATATCATAATTAAGTTCCAAGGTTCCGTAAGTTTAGTTTAGTTTTTTTTTTTAAAGAAAAGAAGAAAAAAAGTACAAATGTTGGGCATAATGTGATATTTTTGGTTTTTATTATTTGGAATAGGTTTTTTGTTTATTGTTTTTGTAGAAATGTCTAAAATAACTTCACTCTTATACTTATTAAACGGTAGTGTTTGAAATTATTGTTTTTGGCATTTATACGTGGTGTTTGGTATTATTAAAAGTAATTATTTATAAATTATAGCAAAAAAAATTAATAGTTTTGATTTGTAGAAGAATCTTTAAGTATTTACAAAATATGTTAGGTTGTAACTAAAAGTAGTTATTGATAGAAAACAATAATTATAACTTGTAATAAAAATTGTGATTTATATTTAAAAAATAATAATATTTTATTATTAAAATTAATAACAAAAAGTTAAGTACTACCATGCGATGCCAAGCCACCCTCGTAGTATTTGAAAATATAATTGATTTTTTATTTGAAGTGTTCTTGTCAAGCCATACAATATACAAAGTTTATAAATTATGTCGGAATATTCTTCTTTTTTGAAAAAAAAGAAATAATGAACATTTTACATTTAGGTGGTGTTTAGTATTACTGAAATTAGTAATTTATAAATTATAACTTGTAATAAAAATTGTGAGTGCTTGTTAAATATTGTACCTTGTAGCTAAAATAGAAAAAAAATAATTATAAATTATAGTAAAAGTTATGAATATTTAAAAAAATTTATAATTTATAACTCAAATTAATAGTGAAAAGCTAAATAGTTTTACCTAACACCACAGTGCATCTTATAATATAATCAATTTGTTAAGCTTAAAACCATCCAAAAAACAAACTGTGATCCCAAACACGCTCTAAGCCTGTGTTTAGATTAGCTTTTTTAGTGATTTTTAGGTTTTTTGATAAAAAAGTAAATGTCACAAAAATAAATTAGCCCAAACGGCTCTGTTTTGATTGATATATAAATATTGATACGTAGCAAGATTTTTTTAATTTAACGTGGTTGTTTAATGCCAGTTATTGGAGGACTCACCCAGGACTGATCTGGGGGGTGTTGGGTTGGTGGGGAAATGTGGGAAGATCGTTCGGCTTAGCCAGCGTTCCGGGGATCGACCCAACCACGAGCCTGCACGATGCGCTCTCAAATACTCGAACCGACGGCTTTGGCGCGCTCTACCGAGAAGGCTCAGCCGCTCTGCTCAACTCCATGGTGGACACCAGGTTTCCCTTCACAACCAAGCAAGTCAGAGACAGTTTTGCCGCCGCAGTCGGGTCGAACAAGGCCGCAGCAGCTCAAGCCCGCGTCTTCAAGCTTGCCAATGAGGGTCGGCTCAAGCCAAGAGCCTAAAAAACTAGAGGGAAAAAGAAGGGAAGGACAAAAAAAACAGAAGAAGAAGAAGAAGTCAGTTGGAGTTAATTTAGTGTCATGTTTAGCCATTAGCAATCTGTGTTTCATTTGTGATGCATTTTCTTAGGTGGGGGGAATGTGTGAGTAGCTTTATATTAGGTGGGTTTGTGTGCTTCTTGGTTATTACCCATGATGTTACAGTTTACTAAGATGGATACCAGCTTTATGTTTCGACGATTCTAAGTTATAAATAAGATTAGTAGTTTTTTTTATGCTATTGCTTACATATGGTTTTTTTTAATGATCCGTCGCATATATAGACCGTGCAAAGTCAATATTTATGATAATTATAATAATTTTTTGGGTTGCCTACTTGCAACTTTTTGAGATATTATTATCTTTAATGTTCATATAGCAACTTTTTTGAAGTGATAATACCTTTAACGCCGACGACTAACTTTTTGAGAGATTGTCTTTAATTAATGTTGGTAAGCAACTTTTGAGAGAATGCCTTTGATATGGCCAGCAATTTTTGAAATAGATTGCCTCTACTGCTAGTGATCAAGTTTGAATAATGCATTTGATACAGGCGGGTAACTTTTGAGATAGATTGCCTTTAATGTGGATGA
>JAULJZ010103125.1:0-20232 GCA_032270985.1 Heliamphora pulchella | reverse complement strand
GCTAGTGATCAAGTTTGAATAATGCATTTGATACAGGCGGGTAACTTTTGAGATAGATTGCCTTTAATGTGGATGAGTAATTTTGGAGACATTGCCTTTGATGCTGGCCAACAATTTCTAAGATAAATTGCCTCTAATGCAGGCAAGAAACTTCTTATACGATGCCCTTAATTTGTTGTGACGTGAAACTTTTGAGACAATGCCTTGGATAGTACTGGTCGGCTAGCGTGAAACTTTTGAGACAATGCCTTGGATAGTACTGGTCGGCTAGCAACTTTCGAGACGGTGGTTTCAATGTTTGACTTTGTAGATTTTTCGTTTTTAGTAAATTTTTTTATTATTTAGTCAAATTATTATATTTTTCATAACACTTTTATTGAAACAAGTCAAAAAAATAAAATTTTTTGATCAAAATATAAAGAAAGTGTAAAAAAGACAAAATTAAGAAAAAATAAGCTAATTAGCCAAGTTGTATGTTGCTTAAGCTAACATAAATAAAAATAAATTAATAAACCAATAAACAATATTTGCCCAAACAGGACTAATATTTTTTATCCTGCCAAACAACTTTAGATGATAATGCATGTAATGCTAGGAAACATCTTTCAAGATGGAGTCTTTAATGCTGGAGAGAATTATTTGAGAAGTGCATATAATGCTTGCAAATAACTTTCGATGATCTTTTGAGAAACCTTGTAGGATGGTTCACCATTTTGAAAAAAAAAAAAAAAACTCTAGAGAGAAATAGCCTTCAAGATGGGCTACCACTTTGGGTAACAAACATTACTTTTGTGAACCTTGAGGCGTGCAGGCCATTTCTGAAAAATTGTTTTCTTTAGAGAACCTTTAAGGTGGGAGAGCTATTTTGAACAAGAAATTTTCCTTTTTTAGATATGTTTTACCAAATTTTTTTATGTCGAGCTACAATTTGAAGAAATTATATCGCTAAAGATATGGCAAATAAAGAAAACATTACATATGAACATGCATTAATTATCAGGCACTCACTACAACAAAAAACATCAACAGCGACATAAGATCTCGTAGCAGAACATTATAACATCGTCGCGAAAACATATTCACGATGACATAGAATTTGTTGTTGCTTCATTGTGGAGCATTGGTCTGGGAAGATCTGTAGGGACGACAATGTAATTGTCACCGAAACGATCTCTACCACGATGACACTCTTATCGCTATTTACCACTCTTCACCTATGACATACTTCATTGTTAATGATTAACCTTTGCCAACAAACAATTTCGTTGCTAATAGTAAACCTTCGCCAACAAATGAGATTTATTGATAATGACATATCTTTGGCGAAGACATATTCATCATTAAAAGGGAACAAATTTAGATGCTACAAACTTTTTTACCGATGTTTTTTAGTCACAAAAGTGTATTACTGAGAGATATACGTTGATGTGAAAGTCACACACCATCATATTTCTATGACCAAACTTGTTTTTGTCGCTAAAGGTAAGAATAAAAAATAAATAAATTTTTTTGTATTATAAAAAAATAATTTATTTCTTGGTACATAAATGTAAACAAATGTATAATTTATAAACAATCTCCAATAAACAATTAACATCAATTCTATTTAATAAAAATCTAATAACAATAACATAATCTACTAGATATTCAAATGAAATGAATGAGTTTCAAACATTTTTTTTCGAACAGCTAAGAAACAAGTATATTGCTCAGAATAGAAAAATTACAAAAGTAGAGTTTCCCCCTAACCAAAAAGGTTGTTAAGGGATCAACCAAAGGAAGAGAAAAAAAAAACTAACATTTTGAGCAACCACAAAAATAGACCAGCAACCACTTCAAGGCCTAATCAAAACATGAACCTGCAGCCACTTGGAAATGTAGCATACACCTCATCATTCAATAGACCAACCTGGAGCATTTTCATCAAACTAGGACCAGCACCCAACATTGCATCTAATAAAGGACTGCCAATAGGTTAAAAATCACATCTTTCACCGTACAATGGCTTTCTTTGAGAGTCTCTCTCAACCATAATCTTGCACGCACCTTTGCCAGATAGGCTATTTCCTTGGGATCAATCTTTATGTTGTCAAAAAGTAAATTATTTCTCGCAACCCATAAGGACCATATTACAGCTATGAAAGAGGCGTTCCAATGCTTTTTCCTAAGCTTTTTTTCCTTCTTACTCACCCAAAATGTGAATAGATTCTCCAAGGACCCAAGTGACACCCATTGCTTATTCCACCATAACATAATAAGTAGCCACACCCTCCATGCAACTGAGCAATGCACAAAAAGATGGTTGACAGATTCCTACTCTATGTTACAGAAAACGCAGCAATGGTTGTGGCAAGATTTTAAAATTCTCCTCCTAGCTAAAGTGTCTTTAGTTGCAATTTTGTTCTTCATAGCCATCCAAGTAAGAAGCAAACACTTTGGGGGAGCTACTTGCCACAAAATCCTTCTCACCCTTATAGACCTACTCCTGGTTTCCTCCTCTATAAGTTTACGCAGGGATTGTACTGAGAAAACTAAATTCTTTTCACCTCTCCACACGAAAATATCCTTCTTCCTAATATTGAAAGGCCTAGCTCTCAACAACTCCAAAAGAGATCCCCAACAGGTGGCCTCCCGAGACAAGAGAGGTATTCTAAAGCATTCCTCAGGGTTCTAGGTTAGGAATGAAGTGAAGAACCCTATCACTGATATGTGTTGATTAATTGCCAGAAAGTAAAATCTATGATAGGATACTGGTAGAGGGATTGGATCCCGCCATTTGTCGAGTCAAAAGCAAGTCTTCTCTTCATTGCCTACCTGTAAATAGAGCTTATTGCTAAGAATATCTCCCAGCCTCGAATTTTCTTAGCCCACTGCTATAATATCTCTCCAAAGCCTACCAATCCTCCTTCTATCTTTGGATACAGGTAACCACTCTTCCTTTCTAGTCCTATACATCTGTTGGATGATCCTTTTCCACAAGCTACTCTTCTCTTGAGTGTACCTCCACCACCAATTTGCTAAAAGAGCTTGGTTATTAAGTTTTAAGTCTCTAATTCCCAGTCCTCCTTGGTCTAGATTGGTTATGGCCATATGACAAGACACTAGGTGTAGTTTTCTCTTCTCCTCCACCTCACCCCATAGAAAATTCCATTGTAGCTGGTCCAACTTGGACTTAACCTGCTTTGGTAGCCTACATAGGGATAAGAAATAGGATGGGATATTAGCTAAGAAGGCTTTGATTAGCACAATTTTTTCAGCCATAAATAATTGTTTTCTACTCCACCTCCTCAATCTTTTTCTGAATTTACATGTCACAGGCTTTCATGTAGAACTCCTCCTCATGTCAGCTCCCAATCGCAGACCCACATACTGTATAGGTAGATCGTATATACTACAATTCAGCAATTCTTCCAGAGATGTAATGTCCTCCCCTGACATGCCAACTCCATAAAGAGCACTCTTCTGATAATTGACCTTTAACCTAAAAATCAGCTCAAAGCATATCAGAATCCTCTTAAAATTTCTTACCTCCTCTACATTGTTGTGACAAAAAAAAATAGTGTCATCTGTAAATTGCAGATGACAAACTTTCAGGCCATCACCCCCTACCTCAATACCTTTGATCAGATTTCTCTCCATGGCTCTGGTCACCAATAAGTTAAGGCCCTCAGCAACAAGGTTAAAAAGGAAAGGAGATAAAGGATCTCCTTGCCTCAGCCCTTTCTTTATGCCAAAACACTTGGTTACAGCACCATTCACCAAGACCGATAGAGAAGGGGTAGTTAAGCATTCATCTATCCATTTAATCCATAGGTTACCAAAGCCCAGACCATGTATCATTGATAGGATATAACTCCAATTAACTAAATCGTAGGCCTTATGGAAATCGAGTTTGAGAATGATACCTTGCTTCTTTTTTTCTCTTTCACATATCTATGATTTCATTTGCAATTAAGACCCCATCCAATAGTTGCCTCCCTTTGATGAAGGCTGACTGCACTTCCCCCATAACTTCATGTATAACCTTCTTTACTATATTAACAAGAGTCTTTGCCAAAATCTTATAGACTGCACCCACCAAACTAATAGGCTTGAACTCATTCAAATCTAGATGATTTGGTTTCTTGGGTATCAAGGCCATGAATAACTCATTCAGGCATTTCACCAACTTACCACTGGCATGAAACTCACCCATAAACCTCATAACCTGGGGCTTCAACATAGGCCAAAACTTCAAAAAAATAGGAGATTTGATCCATCTGGCCCAGAAGCTTTGTTTCCATTACAATCAGCTACAGTCGCACTTACTTCCTCCTTAGAAAACATCATGTCAAGGCTTTCTTTATGGTATTGTGAGAGCACCCTAGGGAAAACCCCTCTGATACAGGGCCTTTCTTTGCTTGATTCCTTATATAAATCATTGAAGAACTGGGCTACAACATCTTTAACTGCTTTGGGTTGCTCTAGTATTCTTCCTTCCCATTTGATTCGGCCTATTTGATTTCTTCTTTCCCTCTTCTTAGCTACTGCATGGAAATAGGCAGTATTTTGATCCCCTAACTTGGCCCAATTAGCCCTTGCTTTTTGCTTCCATTCATTTTCTTCCCATAAATCTTCTTCCTACAATCTTCTTTTCAAGTTCTCTAAACTTCTTTCCTCATCTTCCTTCAGAATTCTTAGTTTTGCCTCCAACTCAAGCCTTTCAATTTCAGAAAAAATATTTTAAATTATGTTAACTGTATTTCCTAAATTTGCTATTCTCCACACCTTCAATCCCTTCTTGACATGTTGTAGTTTTTTTAGCAGGACATAACCTCCCCACCCTTGCCAGGAGTTCTGTGCCCAAAGGTCGTTAACGGTGCTGTTGAAAGTGGGGTCGTTAAACCACACATTATACAATCGAAAGGGTTTGGCCCCCAATCTTTCGCACTAGAAACTAGGACTACAGGGTTATGGTCTGAAAAAGCCTTGTTATGGCCATATTGAAGCCATCTATGATAGTTTGCCCATTCATTAGAAATAAAGAATCTGTCCAGCTTACTCATGTTTTGGTTCACTTGTAGATTTGACCATGTGTATCTCCTACCCTGCAAGAAGAAATCAGCCAATTCCATATCAGTCACAAAGTGTTAGAAATCCACCATCCCTCTTTGTGTTTCTGCATAGCCTTTTCTCTCCGCACTACTTAGAACAACATTAAAATTCCCCCTAAACCCCAAGGCTTAGGATAGGCTTGTTTCACTATTGCTAACTTCCTCCACAAATTCTTCCTATGTGTTTCAGCATTTGGTGCATAGACGTTCCCCATCACGCACAGAAAACTCCCACCCCGTAGCCCAACTAAGATGATGAAATGCTTATCAATAATGGAATGTTGAATTTGAAAACTTGATTCCTCCCAAACACACAACAGACCTCCTAAGGCTCCCTTAGCATCTGAGGCCACCCACTTAAAACTGTCACTCCCTTCCCAAAGACTCCTCACCTCCCTGTTGGTGAAGTTCTTCATTTTAGTTTCTTGCACGAATAGAAGATGACAAGCTTTTGATCTCATTATATTCTTCACCATCCTCTTCTTTACACTAGAACACAACCCCCTGACATTTCATGATATGATTCTTCAATCCATAAGAGGGAAAAACCCCTACCTTAGGCTTTCTCTAAAGCAAATATCCGAATTATCCCTTCTTGAATGTTACTCTCAACTCTTTTTTTTCATATCTCCTCCTCTTCCATACTGATCATCCATTTTAAGCTAGTTTTTTTTTCTGCAGAAAGTTTACCCCTGTAAGTTTCCCAATTTCCATAGTGAAATCTGCCTCCTCTAAGATCTGTTTGTTCTTGTTTCTAATGAAAGAAGAAGATACAGAACCCTGAGTACCTTTGAGAAAAGACAAGGCTGGTTCTGTAGGAAACTGAGGTGCTGCTGCTTTCTTTCTTATTTTTCTTATTGACTCAGATCCGAATAGAAATTTGCTTTTACGTCTCTTTTTCACCGTTGGCTTTTTTTCCCTTTTGGTCAGACTAAGTCTTGCTTCACTCATGGAATGATAAGGATATGCCCCCTAAATGACCACATATTGAATCAATTTCCTGAGTTCTTCAGAGGAGTTATGTCTATTCCCTGAACCTTCATTTACATGCAAAAGTAAAGAAGCCACAGGCTTGCGTTGACTTTAACCTAGGCTCCTTTCCCAACTGCTAAGGGTATTTGAATTTGTCCTTGGACTACTCACCTTATGATTCCTATCCTCCCCTACATTGTTAAACTTGCTCTTGCGGTCTGAACCTCTGCTTAGGTGCAGGCTTTTTCCCCTGCTTTCCACATTATCCTTTCCTATGCTATAAATCCCATTTACTACACTATTCTTCCCTTTAACCTGCACTTTCTTTCCCCCATTTTGATCTATCTTCTCCACGTAGGATATCATATCACAATCATTATCTTTACTCTCTGGCTAAACTTTTTTCGGTTGAACTTCAGCGCCGGCCAAGATATTGTAGCCTGAGTTATTACTCACACCATTATGGTTGCCTTCCTTACCCACACTAGGACCTTCATTGGAGCTCCCTTTTTTTGGCACTGAGGCTCTTTGGTTGTAGCCCATAACAAATCATTTCCCCTCTATCTCAGTTATCTTAATCTTGTACCTAAACTTCCCCATCATTATTCTGCTCACTTGGTTAATTTGTTTCAGCCTCTCTGTTGCTATGTATACTCTTTCTTGTGACAATTCTTTCTTAGACCTTGTGGCTGGGTCCACAGCAAGAACCAGACCAAAATGGTCTCCCACTCTTTTGAAAGTTGTAAGGTTTCAAGCATGTAGAGGGACCTCCACCACAGCTAACTAAGCGTTTCTTCAGTGATTAAACTCTCTATAACTCCATTCGTAGGTGACCTCAAACCAAGTTTCCAACAAAGATTTGGCTTCCTTTCGATAGTATTCCTTGTCTTCAACTGATAGGAACTGAACAAGGACTTTGGCTCCCCAAGTGGTTTGATTGTGATATCAAAAACCCCCTCTGCTCTCATAGCATCTTCAATACTGTGAACCTAACGCCAATCAATTACTATACCCACCACATAACATTTTAGCTAGTCTCCGTCAGTTTCATCATGGCTTATACTGGCTATTACCTCATTACATTGTATGTCATCTCTCAGTGCCCTCCCTTGCACTACTTCCATGTAGGTTCTACCATCATATTGTGATTTTTTCGATATAACTGGTTGCACACGCTTCGTTGTGGTTGCATTTGTATAGTGATCTCTTTGCATATTCCTCTCTGGACCGTATTTTGCTGTTTGTACAACTTGTCTATTCTTCAAAAGCCAAGATCCATTGTATCTTCTGATAGCTTCCATGACTCCCATCTCCTCCGAAAATCTTACGAAGCCGAACCTCAATTTTATGTTATTTCTTGTCTTTATAGGAGTGAAAGCGTCAACCACTCTACCACAACTAACAAAGATGCTTCTGAGTCAACCGTTGAACATTTCCTCCAGTAGGTTATCTACAAACATCGTATTGACTTAACTCCTATGTCCTTCTCTTCCATCGCGCCCCTCTTGCATCGCAACTATGGGTGTGAATTTCAGCAACAATAGACCTTGTAGAGGTAGAGCAACAATCTCTTCTATATCGACTTCAAATATCATAACACTTTTTGGGGTATTCTATACAGAGATAAATAAAGCATTCTTCTCTTCACTCTGGTGAAAAGTTCTATCTCTTTCGTCCCTCTTTCGCTACTATAAATACCCTTCTTGTTATCTCATGAAATCCACCAACTCAGTTGGTTTTGCGAACACAAAATCAACCCCATAGTAATCGAACCAACAAGCATAAAATCAAAATCAAAGAAACAGAGCTTGACATAGACTCCCAAAACATCGCCTGAAACCCCAGATCGAATCCACTTATTATTATGCTTAACAGAAGGGAGGGGTACCTGGTAGGTGCCTTCATCAGTTTTGATCAAACTTATTCTCGATTTACCGGAGAAAAGGGGGCGGAGATGGTACCCACAGTGCTGGATCTATGTAATTGATTTTTCGTCGAATGTTGATTTTGTGCCTCCTTTAGATTACGCAGAGCCTGAAAAACCAACAGAATTGATTCCTTCCAAGCGTGCTACAACTACTGACGGGGACGCGAACGAATAGGGTGACGATGACCGGATTCTTAGTGTGGAAGATATTCTAATTTATTCATATATTACTAACGAGTTTCAAACATTAATCAACCGTATCACAAGTTTTTACATAAATTACATAAAAATCTCATCTATTCCTCCAACAAAATATATAGTTTGATTGCTTGAAAAGAATTGCATCAAATTACAACATATCTTATCTATTTTTTTCTGCAAAATAGTTTTTTTTATCAACAAAACGAAGAATATATTAAAATGAGAAACAAAGATACAAAAGAAAGCATGAAAGGCTTCTGCGAAGAAAAAGCTACAGACAGAGTTATATACATGCTAGCATGCACGTAAGGTTGGTATGACCCTAAAATTGCACAAAAGAATGGTGACAAGTAGCCAACATAGCAATGCCAAAAAGAGAATTCACAAGAACTATACAGAGAACACAATACAACAATATGTTCATCCCACCAACAACAATTTGATTGCAAATCATTAACATGCCATAAGGGGTCTGAATTTTATATAAACCATTGGATGGATTAAAAAAATCTCATGCAATCCTCAAGCAAAATATTTTGATCACTTCAAAATAGCGATGTCAACCTCAACCTAATTAGAATCTGTTACAAAAAAATCGAAAAGAAAACAATTGTTAAATACTTATCAACCAAACTTAAAATTAATATATTTAGCAAACTTAATATTTTAAAATTTCCTTGTTAATCTCAAATTGAATATCGTATCGACATGTTGCATTTACGTGTCGTTTATTTTCACAAGTTTTTTTAGGCTAGATTAACGTGTTCCTATTGATTTTTTATTCAGCCGGTGGCTTATATAAAATCTTGATCCCATACGACATTTTTATTATTTTTGAAGTTTCAACTTTTGCAATTTTTTTTTCTAATTTATGAACCGGGCGTTGGATTGATATGCCGTTTGTTTCCACAAGTTTTTTTTAGTTTAGATTAGCGTGTTTGTATTGGTTTTCTATCCATCCTGAGGTTTATATAAAGTTTTGACCCCATATGACATTTTAATAGTTTATAAAGTTTCAAGTTTTTCAAATTTCCTTTCAATTCTTGTATCGAACGTTGCATTGACGTGTCGTTTGTTTTCACAAGTTTCTTTGGTCTAGGTAGAGGTGTTTGTAGTGGTTTTCTATTCATTTGGTGTCTTATTTAAAGTTTTGATCCCCTACGACATGTTAACAGTTTTAAAAGTTTCAAGTTTCGCAAATTTTCTTCTAATTCTCGAACTGAACGTTGCATTGATGTGCTGTTCATTTTGATAAATATTTTTAGACTATATGGAGGTGTTTGTAATGGTTTTCTATTCATCGAGTGGCTTATTTAATGTTTTGACCTCCTATGACATTTTAACAATTTTTAAAGCTTCAAGTATTGCAATTTTTCTTCTAATTATAGGCCCGAACGTCGGATTGACACGTTGTTCGTTTCCACAAGTTTCTTTAGTCAAGATGGAGGTGTTCGTATTGGTTTTTTTGTCTATTCAATGGCTTAATTAAAGTTTCAACCCCATACCGCATCTTAACAATTTTAAAAGTTTCAAATTTCTCAAATTTTCTTTTAATTCTTAAATCGGACGTCGTATTTACATGCTGTTTGTTTTTACAAGTTTCTTTAGTTTAGATTAACGTACTTATATTGATTTTCTATCCATCTACTAGTTTGTATAAGGTTTTGACCCCCTACGAAATTTTAACAGTTTTAAAAGTTTTAAGTTTTGCAAATTTTCTTTTAATTCTCGAACTGGACATTGTATTGACATGCCATTTGTTTCCACAAGTTTTTTTTAGTTTAGATTGAGGTGTTCGTATTGATGTTCTTTAATCTAAATTGAGGTGTTCGTACATCGAATCGACGTGCTGTTTGTTTTCACAAGTTTTTTTTTGTTAAGATTGAGGTGTTCATATTGGTTTTTGTCCATTTAGTGGTTTATTCAAAATTTTGACCCCCTATGTTTTTTTTTACGATTTTTGAAGTGTTAAGTTTTGCAAGTTTTCTTATAATTCTCAAACCGAACATCGGATTGAGATGTAGTTTGTTTGCACATGTTTCTTTAGTCTAATTAAAAAAAAAAAATCTATATTAATGTAAGGACCCAAGTGGATCACTGGCCCAAGTTATTAGTAGTACCCCACTCAAATATGAGATACCCTCGTCGTGTGGCCCAAGTTCTTCTTCTGATTTGGATGTGGATAGCACCCCATTACCAAACAGAGAGCAGCCCATTAATTTGCACAAGTTATACAACCTCAGGGCCTCTACTCCTCTATCCACACTGTCGCGAAACCCTACATAGAAACTGTGGCATTTTTGGTTTGGGTTCTCGTAAAGGGAATTCAATTGTTTAATTTGAAAAACAAAATAGTCACTGATCTTTATTGTTACTAGAGAACAATAGGTTCTGAGACTATGATACGAGTCAGGAAAGATGTTAGGCACCCCGTTTCGTCCAACCATTGGGTTGGCCTTTACTCATCATAATTGGTTCTTAACTTTAAATTTATCAAATGCATGCAAATACATAAAATAAAGATAGATAGAGAATATTCAAAATTAGATAGTAAAAATACACACTCTAATTGTATTAACACATGAAAAGGATAAGAAGAAATTTCATGCTAAGTCAAATGGAATGGTGAATTCCTAAATCCTAATCACGCAGAAACGATACTAAAGAATACATGATGGACATAGCAGAAAATGAACAAAACAAAATAAACATGTAATCCAAGCAACTGGAATAGTAACAATGGCACAACCGAGACATATGTATATTACAGTTGCTACAAATTCAAATCATAAGCTCACGGATACGAGTAATAATGTCGCGATCGTGATAATGTCGGTGCATGATGATTACGTCCGCAACATTATTTCTTGTGACCACGAATTATTTAGGTATTGTTTTACTAAATTAAAAAAAATTAGTGTATTGGGTGCAAGCATACAATGTGAAACAGAATTATAGAAACTTATTTTAGCGATTTTAATCAAAACGATAATGAATAAAAGGATGATTTCATAATAACTAATAAAATGTAAGCATGCAAACAGTGAAATTCAAGTTAAGGCAACAAATTATATTCTGACCTTTCCTCGAGGGGTAGAAAATATGGAAAGAGAATTGTCAAAATTTTGATAATAATACCTGCAATGTGATGATCTAGATGGATCCTCAAGTTAGGAGTGAGGATCACAACTTTGTGGGTGAATGATATATACGATCGTTTGGTTCAGAAGTCGCAGCTTGAAGGTTTTAAATGTTTCGGCCTGAAGGTTTTGAAAAGTTTCTCAAATGTACTGAATTCGAATCATTTCTTGGCGATCATTTCGATGCTTTGGAGCGTCTCTCCTCGGTTCTCATCATTGGATCCACCCGGATAAACCTAAGATCCAACTGGGTCAAATTGAGGTGTTTACAGTTTCTCCTTTTTGACACAACCTGCGCAGTAACGCATGATACAAGTAATGTCAAAGTTTTAGAGACAACCCCTTTTGACTGAGCCGTCGATTTTAGGTTACAAAACGTACAATTATGCATATAAAGGTAGTCGCACTTGAACTTTCATTGAGCTGCCTACGTACCCCTTTATGAGGGATCAGATTGATACATAGTGCGGGGGTAAATGCAAAGGACGCAAGATGCAAATAGATATGATGCACGATAGGATGTAAGCAAACCAAAAGAAATCCTAAGCGTTGAGTCAAGACCTAAAGGAATCATAATAAATAGAAAGCGTAAGCTCAAAGATCGAGTCAAGACCCGAGAATTTAGTTGGTGAATAGTGATTTTGAAGAGTCGAGTTAAAACCCTCAAAAGTCACTTCTTTCAGATAGAACACAAGTTTAAAGGTCGAGTTAAGACTTAAAAATTTGGTTGGGGAAACATGATCAAATAATTTGAAAGGTCGAGTCAAGACCTTAAAAATTATTTTCATTGGAAAAAATCTCAAATTAATATATCGAGTTAAGACCTACAAAATTGAATGAGAGCGGGATAAAACAATAAACAAGGTCGAGTCAAGACCATATAAACTATTTTTATTGGGAAAAGAACACAAATTAATACAGTGAGTCAAAACCTAAAAACTTGAATGGGAACAGGATAAAAACAATTAATAAGGTCGAATCAAGACCTTAGAAACTATTTTTCTCGGGAAAAGAACACAAATTAATAGGTCAACTCAAGACCTAAAAATCTGAATGGAAACGAGATAAAAACAATTAACAAGGGCAAGATAAGACCTTAGAAACTATTTTTATTAAGAAAAGAGTTCAAATTAATACCCTAAAAATTTAAAAACCAAGAAGCTGTCAAAATAAAAGCACCCAGGAACTTCAAAGTTTGCGGTCGCATGTTGTAGAGGGTGAGGTCGTGATGTGGTGGTTGGCATAGTTCGCGGTCATGAGAATCTTCTAAAATGTTCTTTGCGGCGCTATTTGGAACGCAGGTTCAGGTGTTCCTACTGGTGGAGCATCTGACCCACAGTCATCTATTCCTTCCATTAGCATGGGTGCGATGGAGGCTTTAGCAGCAGAAGCAGAGCAGGCCTTGGTATAAGCAGCTGTAGTGCAGGCATCTACAGAGTGGACAATGATAGCTCTAATAGCAGTAGAGCAAGCAACAATAGAGGTAGAGGCAGCGGGATTTTTGGACCCTTATGCCAATGAAGGCAACCCTACCCATTTCAACCCTCTCAGATACGCTCTAATGCCGCACCACCTTTACCAAGGTGGGATGGGGAGATACGAGCCTTCAATCGTGGATGTGGCTCTTGACCTTCTCCTACATGAGCCTGTCGTTCATCTATCCTCCCAGAACCATGTGGTAACTCCTATTTTCTTCTCTTCCCCTAGCGCTTGTATTTGTAATGGAAATGGAAAAGAAAGTATGTTTAGGTTTTAACCATCCTCATGATAACCACGCATGCTCTTAAAAAAATGAATCAAACCCTAACGTTGCACCATGTTTGAAATCTGTTATGCTCGCATATGCGATGCTTGCCATTTTTGGATTTTAAGAAACTACTATTGGGATACCTGTTGCATGCCACTAGAATTTAATCCTACATGAGAGAAGATGAAGTACAATGATATGTGATTTAAAAAAGGTACCTAGAAAATTAGGGCTCAGACAAAGTAATGCCTAAACAACAGGGCTTTAAACAGAAGGGGCACCTAAAAACTAGGGCTTAAACACAAGTGCCTATAAACTGGGGCTCAAATAGAAGTGCCTATAAACTAAGGCTTAAAAAATGAGTACTTAGGAACTAGGGCTTAAACACGGATGCCTAGAAATAAGGGCTTAAAGAATGAGTGCCCAAAAACTAGGACTTAAACACGGGTGCTTGGGAATTAGGGTTTGAAAAATCTAGGACACGTCTCACAGACTTAGAACTTAGACAACATTTTTCATATGACTAGGGTTTAAAACAAGTGCCTAGAAATTAGGGTTTGAACGGGGTGGCCAGAAACTAGGGCTTGAAGAGCCAAAGAAAACCTAGAAAATGGTTTGCATATGTCCAGGGTTTAAAACGGGTGCCTAGAAACTAGGGCTTGAACGGGGTGCCTAGAAACTAGGGCCTAAAAAACCTAAGACACGTCTCATAAACTTAGGACCTAAACAACGCTTCACATATGACTAAAGTTTAAAATGGGTGCCTAGATCACTAGGACTTAAAGAAATATGGTGTTTACAAATTAGGGCTTTGAAGAATCTAAGACACGCCTCACAGACTTAGAATCTAGACAACACTTCGTTTGAGGCAAACTGCTAAGATCATTGGTTTGAATATGATTTTTTGATAAAAAATTACTGGACAGGCAATCGCCGAAACATGCTCCAAGTTAAAACTTTTTGATGTCGAACGATCAAAATAAAACCTGTGCCACCACGGTTAATTTTAGATGAATACCTTTAGGTTATTTCTTCAACTACGAACTTTTGATTCTCCGAGTTGAAGCTGAACAGACCTTCTACTGTATTCCCGATGTGATTCTCGAATGTAGTGTGGACTACGATCTTTCGAGAACTGGTACCGACAAAACCCCATCAGTCTTAGTCTTAAAAGATAACAACTAAATTTGGTTCAGCATACCCACTTATTTATAGGCTACAATAGGGACCTGTGGAGTAATTATGACATAGACTTCTAATGTGACCCAGATGACTTTCTAACGGTTTCTGCAAATATGCAAACTTCTTAGCAATTTCTGTAATTATGAAAACTTTCTAGCAGTATCGGTAATTTTTATAAAATACTAAATTACAGTTCATACCACTAAAGAACTATAACTGCACTTCTAATCATAATTTCAAGACCAATTGCATTGAGTTTATGTTATTAAATGTTTAACTCATCTCCTAACGTTAAGATTTTCGATACCTGCTAATTAAATTTAATTACTGACAATTTAATTTTATCAACATCTTTGAAATTCTTTAAACTCTCCCGCTTAATTTATTTGACTATCGGAGAATTAAATTCACTTGTAGAGTTTAGTCCGATCAAAACTTATAAGCTTCCTTAAGGGGGTATTGCCAATCTCAAACAATTGGGACGTGAATTGTGTCAATAATTAATATATTCACTATATAATTAATATTGCTATCCAACTCACTAGGACTATTGACCTACGAAAGATCGCACCCTCTAATGAATCAGAATAACAAATATTAAATATACACAAATAATAATTATTTCAAGATTAAGATAATAAGTACTCATAATAATCTTAGGGTGTGATTAATTTATATAGTCAGTATAAAATTAATTATCCCAATGTGATCCCGTTCAATATATATAAAGTGTACTAGTATAGAGAGTCAGAACAATAAACGACGCTATTATTTGTTCCCCGTAACCTTGACATGCCTATTAAAACTCTGTGATATAGTCGTACCGACGGTTTGTCCAATTTTATCTAAACTGTGAACAAAAATTTATATTCTGCAAGAACCTATAATCTGGTCTTCTGTGTGCAAGCCGTAATCTACACACCATATTAAATACTATATAGAATAAAGAACAATGATGCATAACATTAAAGAAATGATATTACATTCATTGTTCATTAAAATTCTAATAAAATGGAAAAATAATTTTATCAAAAATAAAATTAAATACTAAAACCAAATAAAATCTATGATTTTTAGTATACAACTCTAACAATCTCCTAATTAAACTGAAAATTATGCTATCATACATCTGACTCCTATACCCTCTACATGACAATCAAAAGTCTTAACCGGTAGGCTCTTTGTAAAAGGATCTACAAGGTTGTCCCCTAATGCAATATTGGTTACAGCAACATCATCCCTCTGTACAATTTCTCGTATCAGGTGATACTTACGCTCAATGTGCTTTCCTTTGTTGTGGACTCTTGGCTCCTTCGAGTTTACAACCGCTCCGCTATTGTCACAATAAAGTGCAATAGCCGACTGAACTAAAGACACCACATCTAAATCCAGCAGGAAGTTTATGAGCCAAACGGCCTCCTTGGCTACTTTAGAAGCTGCCATGTACTCGGCTTCTATGGTAGAATCAGCAATGCAGGATTGTTAAATACTCTTCCAGTTTATAGCTTCACCTCCCAAGGTAAACCCATATCGTGAGGTAGATTTACAAAAATCTTTGTCTGACTAGAAGTTTGAGTCTGTATACCCTAAATGTACTAGACCATCTGCCTGGTAAACCAACATACAATCTTTAGTTATTTTCAAGTACTTAATTATATTTTTTACCGCAATCCAATACTCATACCCTGGATTAGACTGATATCTGCTAATTATGCCAACGAAAAAGCAGATATCGGGTCTAGTACAAAGTATAGCATACATTAGGTTTTTTACTGTCGAAGCATAAGAAACTTTTTTTGTTTTATCTATCTCATCAGGTGTCTTAGGGCACTGATCATTTGATAGAGTGATTCCATACAAGAAGGAGAGAAACTCTTTCTTGGAATCTTGCATGCTAAAATGAGCAAGGATGTCATCGATATACTTTGCTTGTGATAATGTGGCGTTGCAATTTTGGGGGTTTTGAAAAATATTTCAAAAATATAAAAATTCAAAGATGTTTAGAAAAATATTTTAACACTTTGAAAACTAACTTTTGAAAACCCCATTTTTATTGAAAATAGATTCGCACTTTGTTTTTGAGAAAAACTAAGAAAAATAAAAATGGCTACTGATCTTGAAAACGTTTAACCAGAGAAAAGGGTTCGAGGGATAAGGTACGAATCAGGAAAGGTGTTAGGCACCCCGTTTGTCCAACCGTAAGGTTGGCCTCTACTAATCATCATTGGTTCTTTAATAGAATCTCTCAAATGCATACAAATAAAGAAAATGGAGGCAAAGAGAGAACATCCAAAATCAAATATGAAAAATACATAATATATGTACATAGCACTCCAAATAAAACAAATATCAAAATAAAAATCCTAAATCATATAGTATGCAATTTCTAACTAAAGAATACATGGAACACTCCCACATGCAATATTCACAAAAATGACTTAAACTATCATATTATGCATAAAATAATAAAAACATACTAGAAGTTACTAAAATTATCTAAATATGAATTTGCTACAAAAATGAGCTAAACAATTCGTAATACTAAACTAATCATGCATATCCTTAAACTATCAAAAGTATAATCAAAATAAAAACATGTGAAATTCTTACATTAAAAGTTTACCAAAATGATGGAACCTAATAAAAAATTTTTATGATAAGAAAATGTTTAAAGATTTGAAAAAAAAAGAAATAAAAGAAAATCTTGACAAAAGAAAAATTAAACCAAAATAAGGAGGTTTTAGAAAATACTATTAGACTACTAAAACAAAACTAAATATTCACACATTTTATATTTTAATTCAAAAGGAAAATAAAAGAAATAAAATGAACAAATGAGTTTCAATTATTGAAATACTCTTTTGTGATTCTCTTTTTGGTTTAATAATATAAATGAAAGAAAATAAGTGTTATGAAAAGAAAATAGAGTTATATAAAAAAAGAAAATGGTGGTCTATACTAAATACTATTATTTAGAGAAAAGAAACACTAATACTAAAAGAAAAAAAGAGAGAACATTATAAGAAAATTTAAAGCTAGTGATAAAATAGGAGAAAAAGAAATAAAATGCTAACAAAAGAAACTACATTAACATTAAAAGAAAAGAAAAAGATAGAAAAAAGAACATTAAACTAAAAGAAAATAAAATGAAACATTAATATTAAAGAAAAGAAAAGGAGATTTAAAAAGAAAGGAAAAGAAATTAAAGCTACACTACATGAAAAAGAAAATAAAAATTAAAATTACATTACAAGGAAAAGAAAAGAAGATGGGAAATAAATGAAGGAATTTTTAACTGACACTTAAACGAAGAGAACATTAATATTACAAGAAAAGAAAAGAAAAGAATGCTAAGAAAATAAAAGAAATTAAATAAAACTATTTAACTAAAATGTGAAATGTAGTATTAATTATTACATTCACATAAATGTAAGTGCATTATGATAACAATTAACAACACCAACAAGTTGTAATTGCCAAAATATATTAGCACTACTTTGATGAATGAATTAAAAAAAAAGACAATGTGCTTAGTATGGATGTGCAAACTAAACAATTAATTAAAAAGATTAAACTAAATGAATCAATTTAAACAATAAACATGGTTAATTACATAAACAAAATAAATGCACAAATTAAAATTGAAAGTTAACCCGATCACTCCAATAGAAAAGGAATAGAGTTTAGAAGAATTGGGGATCCAAACGAGATATCTAGATTGCCGGGGAATCCTCAAGTCGGGAATGTGTTTCAACGGTCTACTTCCCGAGTGGTGATCCAAGTAAGGCTTCAATGTAGGCGTCTGGGGTTTGGATCTCGATTTTTCGGTAGGGCTTTGGCGTCGGGGCTTGGATTGCTCGGCGATTTGGCGGAGCTTCTCTCTCTAATTCTCACTTTAATTTTCTGTCCTGAAAAATGTACCAGGGGTATGGTATTTATAGAGTTCTTCAACCAATGAGATGTTGCCACGTTTTAGGGCATGTCAGGCTAATTGGAGTTGGCGGTTGCCATAATGTAAGTTGGCGATCGCCATGTTTTTGAAGGGTTCCACAAAGTTCTATGCCGATCGCCACAATACAAGTTGGCGGTTGCCAAGTTAGAGGTGGCGATCGCCACTTTTGGCTAGGGTTTTCAAGAGGTTCTATTGGCGGTCACCACAATGATCATGGCCGACGCCTAACTTGGGTAGCAAGTTTCGAAGGTTCAACAAAATTTCTTTGGTTTGAAGGTTTCGGGTTCAAATACCGAGCTTGGATCACTTTTCGAGGATCGAACTGAAGCACTATTCTACCTGTTTTCATCATCGAATTCATCTAAGATTAGACGGGGTCAAATTGGGGTGCCTACAGTTGTCCCTCTTTGATATAACTTGCATAGCAACGCGTGGAGCAAATTATATCAAAGATCCAGAGATAACATCCATTTGACCGAGCCATCAATCTTAGGCCACAAACACACAAGCATGCATATAATTTTGGTCGTACTCGAATTTTTATCGAGCTGCCTACGTACCTCCTTTTGTTAGGGATCAGACCATAACGTAGTTCATGGGGTAAAATGCAAGGATGTAAGATAAGAAACATGATGCATGACAAGTATAGTGTAATGTAGACATGCAAGTCAGTTTAAGGTCATGAGAAGGACCAACAAGTCAGTTTAGAGTCGTGAGGAGGACCGACGAGTCAGTTTAGGGTCAAGTCAGTTTAGGGTCATGAGAAGGACCGACGAGTCAGTTTAGGGTCATGAGGAGGACCGATGAGTCAGTTTAGGGTCATGATAAGGGCTAACGAGTTAGTTTAGGGTCATGAAAATGATCGACGAGTCAATTTAGAGTCATAAGGAGGACTGACGAGTTAGTTTAGGGTCATAAAGAGGACCGACGAGTCAGTTGAAGGTCATGAGGAGGACCAACGAGTTAGTTTAGGGTCATGATGAGGATCAATGAGTCAGTTTAGGGTCATGAGGAGGACTGACGAATCAGTTTAGGGTCATGAGGAGGACCGATAAGTTAGTTTAAGGTCACGAGGAGGACCGACGAGTCAGTTTAGGGTTATGATGAGGACCGACGAGCCAGTTTAGGACCAATGAGTCAGTTTAAGGTCGTGAGAAGGACCGACGAGTCAGTTTAGGGTCGTGAGGAGGACTAATGAGTCAGTTTAGAGTCGTGAGGAGGACCGACGAGTCAGTTTAGGGTCATGATGAGGACCGACGAGTTAGTTTAAGGTCATGAAGAGGACCGACGAGTCAGTTTCGGGTCATAAGGAGGACCGATGAGCTAGTTTAAGGTCTTGAGCAGGACCGATGAGTCAGTTTAGGGTCATGATGAGGATCGGCGAGTCAGTTTAGGATCCTGAAAAGGACCGACGAGTCAGTTTAGGGTCGTGAGAAGGACTGACGAGTCAGTTTAGGGTCCTAAAAAGGACCGACAGGTCAGTTTAGGGTCATGAGGAGGACCGATGAGTCAGTTTAGGGTCATGAGGAGGATTGATGAGTCAGTTTAGGGTCATGAGAAGGACTGACGAGTCAGTTTAGGATTATGAAGAGGACCGACGAATTAGTTTAGGGTCATGAGGAGGACCGACGAGTCAGTTTAGAGTCATGAGGAGGATCGACGAGTCAATTTAGGGTCATGAGGAGGACCGACAAGTTAAACATCAAACTAATAGGTCGAGTTAAGACCTAAAAATTGTTGAGAATATATACTGAAAAGTCATGCTTTTTATGTATTTTATTCTGGATCCCTGGCATGTTAATGAGAAACATTTGAGACGGTTTTGAATTTACGGTTTCATATTTATATTTGTGATGTATGAATGCATAGTCTGTATATTCTATCCAGTATTTGATTCGTGCGTGCTGCACGGAAGATCGGGTCAAAGGTTCTGATAGATTATACAGGTAGGCTCACAATCGTAATAGACCCGGACATTCCATTGATACGATTGTAGTGCATCGTTATAGTAGGTGGTC
>JAULJZ010103114.1:0-11825 GCA_032270985.1 Heliamphora pulchella | reverse complement strand
GAGTCCTAATATGTTCCTCTCCATGAGTAGTTTAATTATAAATTTTGTGGCGTTCAAAATCATTAACGGGTGAATGAGAAATTGACTTCAAAAGTGTGCCATTGAAGTTGACAAAAGTTGGTAACTTTAGGCATTCCCACATTGCTTAGAAGATAACAAGTTAAGGGCATATAAAATTCAAGTTGGAATTTGGGTTTGGGCCCTATAGGGTACCAAGTTTTGTGGATAGGGGAGGACCTACCTAAGTGTGGGTTCGAGTCCAACCCAACTACGCGTGCGCGCTCGACTGATTGGCCTGCTTTGCTGTGCCAAGCTGAGCCGGGCTTGGATCCGAGTCCGCGGATCGCGGGTCGAGTTGGGTCAACCCTTATCTTTGGGAGAAAATTTATTTATTTAAATTTTTAATTTTTGAATAATTTAATTTTTTAAATTAAATTACTTCAAGCTTAAGTTACCATTTTTTGTTCGTTGGATTCAAAAATCGAGTCGTTGGAGTTTCTTTTGGGTGGCGTCTAGTGGGCGGTCTAACTGCCATACCCGATCGGGTTCCTGTATGTTCGACCAGTCTGAACAGCCACCTTCCAAGCCTATTTAAAGGCTGCTTCTCTGCCCAGATTAAACACTTCAATTCCCGAATTCATTCATTTCCTCCTTCTGTGCTACTACTGTTACATTTCCTCTACATTAAAAGAGTGTTTCAACACAGTTTTCGTTCGTCAAGCCTTTTGATTGTTGTGCTGCTTCTAAATGCTGCTAATTGTTGTATCTTAAAAGACATACGCTGTCAATTCGAAGTATCAAAGCGATAATATTTTTGTCTTAAGGATATCGTGCCAAACCCGAGTCTCGGTCAATATCTACCGTATTAGGTTCTTTCTATTTTCGGTAAATTTCAGTCTTCACAGTTTCTAATTTTTTTACTTTTTATAAAACTACTTGTGGGATATTCTGTGTTTCCAGTTTATGCAGTTTTTGTTTCGCTCATTTTATTTTTTGTGTCTTCTGTCTATTTTGTTAGTATAAAACAGATTGTTTTATTTTTTATTTCACTAACAGGATGAGAATGTTGTGGTTGTCTTAGTGTTAGAGATGGTCATCGTGGTTAGGTTAGTTTGTGTGGAGGTGAAGGGTGGAGGTTCGAGGTTCGAGGTTCGAGGTTCAAGGTGGAAGTAGTTTTCATAGCGGGAGAGAGGGGGGTAAAACTATTAGTCTTAAGTGGGATTTTGAGTTCGGGGTTACAACATGGCATTAAATATTTTTTTGTAAATACCAAAAATATTCTTTTTATTTAACGGTAGTCTCTAATTGAACGTAATTGGAAAACGAGGAATAATTTAAGTATTAAATTGAGATTTTTTTTGAAGACCAAACTAAAAATTACCTTAAAATTTTGGAAGTAAAAATGTAATTTACCCTTTAAAATTTGTTTTGCTTTCAAAGCTTTCACTTATTTTACCATTTCTATTTTTGTAGCTAGCCATGCAAACTATGCAATTTCAGAACATACTAACAAAGAGCTTTCCTCACCTAGAAGTCTCCTCTGCCTTTCCTTCTATCTCTAATTCTGAAACCTAGTATAGGCATGTTTGAAATAAAAGAAAGAAATTTTTATTTTTTTTTCCTTTTTTTTCTTTTTTTTTAACCGAATTCCTTACTTTTCAATTTAATTGGTTTTTTTGGAGCTTTTTCCCGTTATTTTTGAACTTTTTTCATATTTATATTTTAGTTTAATTTTTTTTACTTTTTTAACTCTTTGTGATTAGAAGAATCTAAAAAGTATACTCGTTTAGACCAGAGTGAAAAATTAAAAACAGTAAAACACCACAAAAAAGCCAAAGCCTATTAAATTGGTTTTTTTTATTTTATCTAATTTTTTAAAAAAACAATTGGTCATTTTTTTCATGATAAAGTACATTCATTTGGTCTAATCTAAAAAAAACTTTAAAAGTCAATAAAAACAAAAAAAATTATATAAAGAAAGTCGGACCAAACACATGCTAAATATAACTTATCAGCATATTTGGCTTTTTTTATCATTTCTTATTTGTTATTTTTTTTCAATTTTAAAAAATTAAAATATCATAATCAAAATATGAATTCTTTTATTATAAATAAATAATAATAATATAAACTAAGATAATAAACCATTATTTTGACTTTTAAAAAAGGCATGCATCACATAGGGGCTCACTCTTGGTAAGCCTAGCAGAAGTTAATAAACCATTATTCTTTCTTTCACCGCCACTTAGCCTTTGTTTGGCTATTAGTTTTAACGCGGTTTGAAGTTAATTTTTTTATTTTTAACTTAAAACTTAAAAAGTTAAAAAGAAATCGTTTTCCAACTCTCAATTTTTAGCTTATTTGTTTTTTGACTTTTTAGCTTTTTTAATAATAATTTTTATTTTTATTTTTTAGCTTTTTGACTTTTTCGTTTGGCAAAATCTTATTTAGGCTGAAGAACAATATAAAAATTTTATTTTCGGCTTATTTGAATTTTTTAGTGGCTTAAAAGTTACTAATTTTTTAACTAAATAATTTTTTTAATGTAAAATGACCTAAAATTAGATTGGCAACCGAACACTTATTATAGAGATTGGAAAGAAGTTGACAAATTATGAACTGTTGATACCAGAAATCTTTTACAATATTTATTTATTTTTCCTTTTGATTGACTTCTCTCTCATAAAATTAAGTTTGGAAATTAATATCCCCAGTCTTTTTTTTTCTTTATAAGTGCACTTTAAAGCCTTAGTTTGGCAATTTGATATTAAGTTAGATTTTTTGTTTAAAATCACTTTAAATTTAGAAAGCCAAAAGTTCATTTGGAAGTGATATTGGATAACTTTAAGCCAAAGGCTTAAAGTGATTTTAAGTTAAAAAATAAAAAAATTTTGCTTAAAGTTGTTATAATTTTTATAAATTTATTTTTTGATAATTTTATATTCAATATAGATCTTATTTAATAAACTTTTGACAAGTATATTTTTAAAATATATTTTTTATAAAAAAAATTTATATAATAAAAATTATGATATTTTTAAAAAAAATTTATGTAAAAAAACAAAAATACTAAAAACCTCAAAGTTGGAAAATAAGGCTTTTTAGCATTTTCAACTTTAAGTAAAAAGGCAAAACACCTGGTTTTAAGCCAACTTAAAACCAATTAGCAAACGAGTCATAAATTTTTCTTTAGTATCTAAAATTGCATGTGATATATTTTTATCTGCACAGTAAAATACAAGTTTTTAAATGTATTTATAAAACAGTGCAAAGAGAGAATATCATTTTCATAAGTTTTTTCTCTACTCTCTTTTATTGCACGCATATCACGTGGTTCGGAGTTTATTATTTCTTTGGCTAGGATGGAGGTAAACTACGAGTTTATGAGTTCGAATTTGTTCATTCACTTAACAAAATAAAATAAAAAATATTTATTTTTATTAGTTTAAATATTATGGTTTATTATTATATTAGCAGTGGAGCCTATAATTTAGACTAATAAAAAAGTAGGTATTTTTCATCTACTTTGTTAAATAAAAACAAATTTATTCACTACAAGTTATATAGAACCCATTGGTGTTGTTTGGTATTATTGAAATTAGTAACTTATAAATTGTAATTTGTAACAGAAGTTGTAAATGTTTGGTACAAATTATAACTTGTAGCTAAATAAAAAAAGTAATTATAAGTTGTAACAAAAATTGTGATTGTTTAGAAAATCTTATAGTAACAAAAAAACTAAAATTAATGACAAAAAGCTAAAAATTAATAGGTTGTTTTTTGAATTGTACCATTTCTGCTTTTGTAGCAAGATATGCAAACTATGCAATTTCAGAACATACTAGGAAGAGCTTTCCTCACCTAGAGATCTCCTCTGCCTTTCCTTTTATCTCTAATTCTGAAACTTAATATAGGCTTGTTTGAAATAAAAGAAATAAAATTTGCTCTCTTTTTTTCCTTTTTCTTTTCTTTTTAACTGAATTTCTTACTTTTCAATTTAATGGGTTATTTTTTGGAGCTTTTTTTTTGCTATTTCTGAATTTTTTGTATATTTATATTTTAGTTTAAATTTGTTACTTTTTGGGTTCCTTGTTACTTGAAGAATCTAAAAATTATACCCCTTGTAACTTGAAGAATCTAAAAATTATACTTGTTTAGGCCAAAGGGGAAAACAAAGTTAATTAAAACGGTAAAACACCACAAAAAAAGCCAAAAGCCTACTAAGTTGGTGTGATGTCCCAATTTTTGGAGACATCTTAAAAAAATAACTTATAATTTGTTTTTCACATTCATACTTATTCAAATAGATAAGTTAAGAAGAAGTGAACTTCATCATTACCTTCAAAAGAATTCCCAAAAAAATATTACAACCAAGAAAGTTTTCAGAAGACTTGGAAGTTACGTTTACAATTCAAGTTTAAAGACTTGAAAGATTTTGCTCCAGTTGTTAGTTAAGTTTCTGCTTCGTTCTCTAGCACTGGTTCCTCGATATATTTTTCTTTACCTGGCATAAGATGTCATGAGCTGCAACGCTCAGTAGGCATAACCCAAAATCCTACGAACCTACCCTCAACACACATTATTCTAGCTACACAAGTAGGTAAATAACAATAGATAAATAGTTATAATTACAAAATTAAACTCATAAAAGTTCCAATGTAAGTTCACAATGTTCTTTGCTCAAGTTTTCAAAAATCAATCGTTGTTCAAGAGAATTGTTCCCGGGTCTCACCAAGAGAACCCATCCCACACTTATCACCATGTTTCCATAACGGGCACTCACTTGCTCAGTACCATTATATTCCCGTTCACTAAACTCTAGTACGCTTACCTCCAAATCGTCACGACACACGTAAAATGATCGATTTACCATCACAGCACACATAAGACAATATCAAAAAAGTCACGGATCAAGACATAGTACGGCTCATGACGTACATAAACCCAACCTCAACACTTAGCCGCACACTCACACCCCAAATCAAAAACTAAGATCACAATATGAATTTCACAATAGTTTTTATATCGTTGTGTGTAAGACCCATTCCACGTTTTACTCACCCCCATTATACCATTACATTTTCATTCACTAAGCTCTCGTACGCCAATTCCCAAATCATTACGGCACACGTGAACCGAGAGCAGAAAAGGTACAACTTAAGACATAGCATGACTCATAACGTACATGAACCCTTCCTCAATACCATAAGATAGTATTCAACCCAACCTATGTCAAAACCCCAATTTCTTTTCAAAAAGACATTGTTCATTTGAGGTTCATAGTTTTGTTCTCTATACATGATCTTGGTCAACTAATTATGCTCTCAACACAAGATATCTAATCAACCTTTAATATGCTCAACATGCTATAAAACACAAAAAGTCTCATACATGATAAGTTAAAGATATATTGCAAGTCACTCACTAAGCATTATCCATCATTACAAATTAAAAATTTAAATTCGAATGGTTCCATCGTAAAATACTTTTAAAATACTAAACATCAGTAATTTGTTACAAAATTTAACAGAGTGGTAGATAAATGTTAATCACAAGTTTCATAAAGAAACTAAGCTGTGGGGAGTGCCTAAATAGGGGTAAAAATTCATTGAATAGAATTGGTTCAAAAATGACACTATTTGGGAAAAACGAATTTTAGAAAAAATCACCCGGTCAAATCAGTTCAAATGAAAGATAATTCAAACATCTAGCTCCGAACATAAAGCTTGATCTGAGGGGGTTTTTATAGACTTTTCTAAAAATGGGCAAAGTAGACTATTTTTTTACAACTTTGGCGTAATACCTTAAAAAAAATTTTGAGACACTTAAACACATTTTTAGGTCCTACCAAAAATCACACGTGCTAAAAATATTTCAAAAAAACACTAGTAAAAACAGGTTTAGAGTTAGGCACTATTTGATTTCTCTAAAAATTTGGGTAAAGGCCTAAAAATGACTTTTTCTTGGTTTTTCTTTGGTGAAATTGTTTCCTTTCTCGTTTAATTTAGATTACGGGTCCATAAACACTAAGACCACATAAACACAAAACATCAGTGAGGTGTTAACATATTGATATCACATTTATTCAATCCATGAAGAATAACGCATGAACAGCCAAGTGTAAAAACTACCGATGTCTCATAGTTCTCCTATTCGATTCTTCTTTGAACCTTCGTGTTTCTAAGTTTGGTTTTAACATCTTTGATCTTATTAAATATTGTAGAGATCTTAAACTACCGGTGCATTGGATATCTATCGTTTTTAGAAAAATATATTTTTTCTTTTTAAAACAAGAAAATCCAAGATATCCGAACACGTTTTTAAGAAAAATAGAGTCGCCATTTAGTTTTTGAGAAAAAAATCGAGAAAAACAAAAGAAGGCTGCTGGTCTTTTAAAAACGTAACCAGAAAAAAAAAAGAGAATTCAGGGGCTAAATTATGAGAAGGGAAGGTGTTAAGCACCCTTCTCGCCTAATCATGAGGTTGGACTCTACTTTGTCAATATTAGTTCTTATTATAAATGTTTTTAAAGGTAGAATATACAGAACGGGAGATTGAAGAGAGTTCAAACAAAAGCAAACAACAAAACAAAACCTAGCTACGATTCTTAGGATCATGCGATTTGGTTGTCATTTCTAGATATGCCACACATACAATTTAAGTAAAGCGAAGCGAAAAGCATGCAAATGAACAGTAAAATGAACAAATAAAGACATAAGGATCATGCAACAAAATTTCAGTTTCTAACATGTTATAAACAAGCTATACAGAGCAAAACAAAAAACATCAAAACACTATTTTGAGCTAATGGGTATACACAAAAACTCATAGTTATAGTAATAAATATTGTGACCGTGACAAATATAATCACAAATCAGGTGGCCATGACATAAATAGGGTTACCGTGACAAACATGATAAATAAAACCTCACGGCTGTCACATATAAATGTCGCGGCTATGGTTTTTGGAGGTCCAAAAAAGGGCATATGCATTGCACAAGGCTTGAAATAAGCTCAAATGGATGGGATATGTAGGACAGAGACCACAACCTATTGGATTTATGATAGATCTACCATTCTTAATTCGATGTATAAATAATAACTCAAAACAGAATGTGCAGAATATCAAAAAAATGAATGCCAGAGAACTTAAAATATATTTACATGCTACTAATCTCTCAAACACTACATGTCCGTGATAAATGAGATAACGGTCGTGAGAAACATTAAGGAAAAGCTTGCGATCGTAACATTTACATAACGTAAAAAAACATGCAAAAATGTGGGTATGAAGAATGGGGACCGTGACCCACTAGATCTAGGCTAGATATATCACCATTTACCCAACAGAAGGATATAAAGAAGTATGAAAAGTTGAAATATTAAACAGAACAACAAAATGATGTACAAACTTGAAATAAACATATAACAGAGAGGTTTGAAAAGGGGTTTTAGCACTTCTGGTATTAAACAAATGTCACGGCCGTAGCATCATAATGTTGCGACCGTCCATATAAAGAGACATAAATGTAGCGGCGCTTATAAAAAGGACACAGTTGTCACTATTAGTTTAACTGAACCTACGACCGTGACATAAAAAGTTACGGCCGTGAAGTTCTAGAACCTCAGTAAACTTTTAATGTGTTTAGTGTGCTTGTGTGCATCGAAACAGAATGCGAACAAATGTGAATATATAAAATTACAGACAACAAAGTTACTATTAGTAATGAAAACTTAAAAGAAATGAATATTTACATTGAAATGAATGATAAACAATCAACAAAACAATGAAAATCTTATCCATGACACCCTCGGGGGAAGAGAATGAGGGTTTAGAAAGAGTCACGGGATCCTAAGGTTACCTCATGTGAATATCTAACTCGAATGACCCCTCAGTGGTGAGAATACGATACCTCCGATCCAATATACGCGCTCTAAGAGTTCCTTCAAGGTAAGCAAGAACGCGAATGAAGGTCGAAAAGCATGGGATGAATGTCGGGATATCGAGTGGGAATAGATTTTGACAGAGTTTTGTTATCCAGGGTTCTTCTCTCTCCCTTCTTTTTGGAATCGTCACCTATTTATAGATAAGGTGGGAGGCCAAACACCCTCTGGAATGTTGTCACCTGTCCAAAAGGGGTAACAATGATGGCCGCTACTTTTTTACTTTTGTACAGTACAAGCTGTTATCTTTATGGTGGTGAAAATGACAGCCGTGACTTTCAAAAGTTACGGCCTAAACAAGATAGGAACTACCATGACAAAGAAAGTCACAGCTTGATTTAGGATTTTCAAAAAGGTTACAGCCGTGAGAGTAAAGACACGACCTGTTCTAATGTTTTCGAAAATGTTACAGCCGTGATGATAAGGATATCACGGCCTGAAGATTTGTTTATGGTCTTGGGGTTTTGAGCCACATTCGTGATCTTTGCTGGCATGGGAATATCCTTGGACATGATTCTCATTTTTTCGTCATTGAGGCGCATTCGAAATGGGTGCCAAAGATTCGGCTTGGTCAGATTGGGGTGTCTATAGAGGCCCAGCCCAAAACCAACGAGTATCTGGGGCAGCCCATAATTATATTGGCCCATCTAAAGACGACCAGCCTACAAATAAGTTCAGGCCACCCTAGAAAATGGTAGCTCAAGCTACAGTTAGTTTAATTGATAAACCCTGAGCGAGAAGATCCCTCAGGGAGACTCTATCCCCGGAACGATAGTTCGAGAAATAGAGCCAGAGCTTCTTGAAGCCACCATTATAGCCTAGAGATGAGGTGAAATCCACAAGATAAAGGAATGAGAGGTAGAGTCCCAAGAGGACTCAGCAATCATGGTTTCAATCCCTATATAAAGGAAAGCACTACATATCCATAGGTACACAATTTCAATCCAGCTCTTAATTAAAAACCTCTCAAAGAGAAATCTAACTTAAACGTCGGAATACTTTCTGATCAAACCAGGCCGTAAAACACTAACAGTGTCTTACTCTTGCAGGAGTTCGAGAACCACACGTCAAATCACCAAGGAGTTCGACAACTAGGAATTCGGTCCATATTTCTATTAGGGATCATCAAGGTTGAACCAATCAAGGTTGGTTTTGATTGTGCCAACAGTGCCCACACACTTTTCCCTAATTTAGGAGTATTTTTTCCTTAATTTAGGTAAATGGTGGAGCCATTCAAAGATAATCATTTTTCTCTACATATATCTATCTATCCATCTATATATATTGGGCAAAAAAGAAATTAATATGCGGGCTCAAACTTAAAATTGTTTGGACTTGATCCAATGAATTTTCTTAAAATTTCAACAGGCTTAATAAAAAGAATTGGGCCCTTACTTGAGTTGGGCCATCATTCCTACTTGGGTCTTAATTTTTAGTTTTGGATCTTGTGTGTATTTGGACTTTGTTGGAGAATTTGTCTTTATTAATAATTGAGCATTTTATTGGAATTTGGCCTACATTAGGATTAGGCCTAATAAAATACTTCGGGCAATATTAAAATTGAGCTTAAATTATTGTTTGGATCTTATTTAATATTTGGGCCTTGGTCACTATTTAGGTCAAATTTGAGTCCGAGCCTTGATTACTCTTGGATCTAATTTAAATTTTTGGGCTTTGATTATACTTGGCCTTATTTAATCTTTGGCCATATTTAAATCTATAACCTTAATAAATTTTTGGGCCTACTTTGAGTCTTGAACTTTTTAAGGGTCTTGAGATTCTAATAATGTTTGGGCATTGAAATTTAAGCTTTATGGAAGATTTAGACTTTTTATAAAACTTGGGGCTCACTTGGTTTTGGGCTTTATAAAGGACTTGAATATTTTTATTTGATTATGGGCCAAATGGGCCTTTTGAAAAATTTTAGCCTTATGAAAAATTTTAGCCTTTATTTGTTTCTGGGCCATTTGGGCCATATAGAAAAATTTGGCCTTTATTTGGCTGTGGACTTTATGGCAACTTGGGCCTTACTAAATTTTAGGTTTATGGACACTTGAGCCATATGGTGACTTGGGTTGTATTTAATTTAAGTTAGTTTTTCTGTGTTTTGGGCCTCCTTTTAGTTTTTGGGCATTCGCCTGTTAAGTTCTCATCATAAACCTATTTTTTCTACGTATTACGGTTGGTTTTTTGTTTTATTTGATTTTTTAAATTTTTTGGTCATTTTTTTATTTTTTCGATTGCTTATAATAAAAGAATATAAAGTACACTCATTTGTCTAATCCAGAAAAAAGTCAATAAAAATGAAAAAAATTATATAAAAAAATTAGACTAAACATACACTAAATATGGCTTATCAGCTTATTTAGAGGTTAGAGGTGAATGGTGGAGGTTGGAGGTGAAGGTGGAGGTTATTTCCATTGTGGGAGAGAGAAGGGGAAGACTTTTGGCCATAGTGAGATTTTGAGTTTAAGGGTTGTAACATGACACTAAATGTTTCTTATACAGATGATAAATGATCGATCGAGTACATATAAGATATAAGAATTAAAACTCTGAGTACTCAGAGTTTATTTAATAAACTGTGAGTACTCTAAGTTTAAGGATGTAGTTTAAAGTCACTCTATACCTCTTCTAAACGAACTTTTTACTTTTTGAGCTTAAAGTGACTTTAAGCAAAAACTCTGACTTAAAGTCAAATTACCAAACGAGGTCTATATATATACAAAGTACACTACCCTCTTTTGGAGGTAAGTACAAGGACATCACTAAAATGTGACAGTCTGTTGCATTTAGTTGAAGTTTTTGCACTGACCTCAAGAATAGGGTAGAAAGTAGCCTACGAGGTAAGTGTAAGAATTTCACTAAAATGTGACAGACTATACATTTTTACATTTTAGTGAATTCCTTACACTTACCTCTAGAAGAGGGTAGAGGGTAAAAAAAGTACACTACCCTCTTCTGGAGGTAAGTGCAAGGACTTCACTAAAATGTATTGTGGATGTAAGTGCAAGGACTTCACTAAAATGTGAAGACACTACCCTCTTCTGGAGGTAAGTATCAGGGCTGGCCCTTCTCTTGAGAAAATAAAGCAACCTCTTTGAGCTCCCAATTTTTGCTAAAAAAATGGGGGCCCAAAATCTATATTACCTTTTATTATACTTTGTATAATATTAAAAAATTAAAATAAGGGGCCTAGTCTAAAAAAACTCAAATACAAACCCAAAACAATATATATTAAATTAAAAAGGCTCACTTCCAAAAAAAACTAAATCCAAACACATCTTTATCAAATTTTCCCTAAATCGACTAAAACTCATCTGGCTCTCTGAAACGCAGCCTCTTTTGAAACAAACTGCCAAACAGACAATCTTCATCTTCCATTCTTCCTCCGAAACACAGTCGACGACAACGAGGGACTGAGCGAGTCGCGACACGTTGACACCGACACAAGCACACAGCCTCTTTCGAAACACAGCCAACGGCGACCGAGTGACGAGCTCGACGATAGCGGCGTTCTGCTGACTGCTGTTCTCGGCTCTTCCAGAATCCCAAATCTAGTTCTCGGCTGAGTCGGCTCTCTAAAAGTAATTTATTATCATTTTATGATTTATCAGTTCTCATTTTTTAATTTTATGTTCTGTCATTTTTTAATTCTCATTTTATGTTCTACCATTTAATGGATTATACATCTATTTTTTTATTTACATGATTTGAGTTTAACTTTTAGGCATAATAATTTTTTCATGTTGATTTGCAAAATTTATTTTACTTTTCTCATGTCTATTTTTTTATTTGCATAATTTTTTTAAAAAAATACCTCCTAAAAAGTATTTGTCTGGATCTAAAAAAAGAAAAAGTAAAAAGTAGAAAATTTAATT
>JAULJZ010103103.1:0-11826 GCA_032270985.1 Heliamphora pulchella | reverse complement strand
TGGGTGGGCAGGGTGGGGGGAGAAGCATTTTCTCCATGATGATTAGAATCTGCCACCTGACTTGACTCCCTTTGATCAGATCAGCTGTACAAAATTAGGAATCAGCAATATATGACATCCCAGGGGGTAGGGGGTGGAATTGGACAAGGTGTATCCAACTCTAACCAAGATGAACATTCTAAGTAGTTAGCAAAATGTTGAAAGAAATAAAAAAAAAAATCCAACAGCTTAAAAAATCAGCAATTGATCAAAGAAAAATAGAGCTCTGGACCTTCAAAATGAAATAAATTGTACATAAAACACAGCTATAAAGCCCAGTAACAAATATAGCTGCCGAAGAGCTTGTCATTTATTTACATATAGAATTACGTTTCTCAACATCGTAGGTCTCATCTAACAAAAACACCACCACCTTTTTTACTGCGGTGATTGACAATTTACACTATTTTTTTTTTCTTTACAGAGTGATCCTCGTACATGCATTCCTAAAACTATTATCCTATAACTCTGCCAATTGTGAAACTATAAATTGCAAGCCAAATATACATAATAGAGAGAATAGACAACCAACTCTTATTCCTGCAGGTGAATTGACCTTCGTGTTTATTCACAACTAATAGAAGCAAAATGTGGAAAATAATAAGGTGATGTAATTCGGGCCATCAATGATGTTTGCTGTACAGAAGATGCCTTCTTTTCCAAATCGGAATAACTTAAGAAGAATATGAGAATGTTAACCCACTGCGCTTCTCTGAAAATACACTGTTACAACTCGTGAGCTATCATTCAGATATTTGGTAACTTGAAGTTTACTAAATGATATGCGTATCAAACAAAGTTTACTTACCTCCAGTTGTTACGAGCTTCTCAACACGGGAAACAATATGTTTACCGTAAGTGTACCTCTTCAGTGCAGTCAAGTGGACCTTGATGCGAGAGAGAATTAATTCACGGCTTTGATCATTGCAGGTCTCGAGAACTTTCTGCACAACATAGTTTCCAAAGGGATCTTTCATCATGGCCTGCAGTTCAGCATTTTACCAGTTTTGGTTATTCAACAAGTGACAGTAGGTGAAACAAAGAATCAATTAACAGGAGCTTTAAACCGCCAACGAGGAAAAATTACAATCAAACTAGCAGTTTCATATAGTATTTAACAATGGATTAAGCTCCCCTCAAGAGCAAGCTTCCTCAAGACGTCTCAGTAGTCCATTTTGTGGGCCAGAGATGGACCCACAACAATAATCCAAACCGTTCATAACTTCATATTGTAGATCTCGCAAAAACATCATCTATGAAAAAATTCAGTTTGATTGGACATTGGTAGATAAATCAAAAGATCGCGTTTTGTTTTACAAAATGGACAGTTTTTTATTAAAATGATCTACTTAAGTTTAAATGGTACATTTTGTAAAATAAAACGCGATTTGTTTATATACCCTTAGATGTCCGATCAAGCTGAATTTTTGCATAGATAATTTTTTTTGTGGTTACAAGATAAAGGTTCGGATTATTGTTGTGGGCTAATTTCAGGCCCACAAAATGGAGTCTCGAGAAATCTTGAGGAGGCATGGTCTTAAGGAGATCTTTAAATTAAACTTTGCGTTTTACTAAAAGAAAGATACGCAATGGCCCACCAAATGCAGTATTTATTATTCTTTTTAAAAAATAAAATAAACTGGCTGCAACATTATTAAAATTTCCTTCAGAACCTTTTGGGATAAGGGAGCAGAGAGATTGGATGAAACCCCATGTCAGCATCCCAAGAGGATAGATACCTTCTTATGAACTCCAGTCAAGTCAGGTGAACAAAACAATTCACCAACATCGAGCAGACAATATTATATGTGGATCATCTCCTTGACAGTACAGCTGACTAGTCACATTTAGCCGAATCGGATAAAAACGACAAAAATTTGTGATGGATGAGCACCTGAAATTCCCAAATCAATAGCCTCTTTGTCTTCCTTTTCATGCAACAAGATGGCGATCAACTTCTCTAAGGTAGCTCGCATGTGTGCTAGATTGTCGCTACACGCCCGCTAGTCTTTACGTATCGCTTGCAAAGTATGATGCATAGCATCAAATTTAGAGGCCAACTCGACCTTGGTAACCCTGGTTAGGCTAGGCTATTGGGTATAACATGGAGAATATAATTTTTCTTTTTCTTTTTCTTTTTTTTTTTTTGGTTGCTAAACTAGACTGGTTGAAAAGGATTTTGGCTTCTTTTTTTGGCTGATTTAGTTGATTGGTCTAGATTAGTTGGGCTGGTTAAAGGTTGTGCTGGGCTAAGTTTATAAAACTGGGCTGGGCTTGATGTGGGCTAAGACGAATGGACTGGACTATTTTTTTTTATGTTTGGGTTTTAAAAAAATAATGGCTTAGTACTTGGGTTTAGTTGGTTACTGGCACAAAGACAGGTCGGATATTGGTCGGGTTGGAAGAAATCTGGTTGTTCTAGGGTTTGTCTACGATTTCCTGGTGGTGACGACGCAAGACAGCGATGGCTGTGGCCACAGCGCAAGGCGTCGTAGGCCACCTAGTGGCGACGATGACTGATGGTGGCGTCTGGTGGTGGAGATGACACAAAGAAAGAAGTAGAGGGGAGGCAACAAGGCAATGACAAGGAGTTAAGGAGGAGAAAGAAAAGAGAGAAACAGGGGGTCGAGAGAGGCTTATTGCACGATCCACCCAAGAACTCTTTGCATGCGTGCAAGTGGTGAGCGTGACACTTGTCTGAGCAAGTGGCGGCGGCGGTGGCTAGAAGCTATGATGCAAGTTGCGAGAAGGCGAACGGAGCTTCTTTGACTACAGATCGAGTCAAAGAAGAAGAAAGAAATGTGGAATCTCGAACTTAAGCTTTGATACTAATTGATACAGTACGTGCAGAGGGTGAAGGTAGAAGGTAGCGCAAAAAGGTCGAAACCTTAACACAAGGCAACCGTTTTAAAACTCAACTCTTTATTAATTTAACTCTGATTAATACATCAAATGAACCTCTTATTTATAAATTTAAAACCCTAATCTAAAAAGAAATTAAAATTCTAAAGAAATAAAAATAAAATCTTAAGATAAGCTAAAATTCTAAACAAAAAGAAAATAAAAATAAAACCTTATTTAAAAGATAACTAGAATCTTAAACTAAGGAAGTAAAAATAAAATCCTAATTAATAAAATAAAATAAAATATAAAATAACTAAAATAAAATTGTAAATGGTTCGTTGTATTCCGCATCACATAGAAGAGTATGATGGTTCACAATATGAAATATTGTACTGCAGAATCTTAAGAACATGAGATTGTCAAAACCTGTAAAGGCTCATTTTGATCTGTGGAACCAAGTATCTCTTTCACCAAAAGTTGACGCTCTTCTGAACCACCAAAAATTAAGCACTTCTCAACAACATTAGAGGCAAACTTCTGCTGACTCATCTTTACTATTTGTCCTGCTAGCTTGCTGATGACGGTCGATCGTTCTTGCGGTTTCCCATGTTGCAAGACATGCTAACCAAGCAAAAAGTAAAAACAATAATGACGAATAGAAGCATATATGGACCACTAAAGCAACATGGATAAACATTTAAATAGAAAGACATGCTGCCTGAATTGAAGAATAATTATCACATAAAGTAAAAATCCTCAAGAATGAAATAACATGGAAATCAGAAGAAGCTTTCCACTTGCTTGTGTTAATTCTTTGGCAACTGTCAACATACCTATTAAGCCAGTTTAGATCGAACGCTTAACTTGACCAAAACCTTAGGTACCAAATACTTGGGCAAGCCCCATTTTGGTACTTAGCTCTACGGCTCTATCTAGAGCCATGTCCATGTCCACCTATAGGTCTTAAGCATCAAGTCATTCTATTGCCTAATCTGGATTCTTTCAGGTACTTCCCCTTGTAGTGCCTTCAACCCAAATGACTTTAAGACAATGTTGCAGCATTCATCTATCTTGGTTGGAAAGTCTTCCTCTCTCAAGTGGTGCCATTTAACTTTTAATGAGTGAGTTCATTTATTTGTTTAATTTTTTTTTATCACAATAGTATCATCATTTGTGCAGGAAAACTTGAGTAAATAAAAAACAAAATGCAGTCCGTAATATCAAAACCTTTAAGCATGTAAACAAGTCCGAAGACCACTAGGCCAAATTTCTTTCTAATCTACACTCCTAAAAAAGGTGAACTCTCTCTAGTAATTATACATTGTGTTTGAACTTGCAGAAGGGAAGAGGAAGGAAGCGAAAGAAAGTGAGACGGAAACGTTAAAGAAAGTACCATAAATTTCCTCGACTTCGGTTATGCAAAGAAAAAGAAAGGAAAGTAAAGAAAAACTCTCTTGTTTGGTTTTAAGGGAAAGAGGAAACGAAAATAATAGTCGTGGCAACATTAAGTGAATGAATTATGGTTGAGACATACAGAATCCTTATATCGTTAAATAAAACATTGGACGTCTCCAGACAAATCTTTTGAAGTTCCTCATTGATTCCTCAACAGGATAATCTTTCAAACAGTGCACTTGCTAATTTACGAAAACTGCAAATGACCCTTCTTTTTTTTTCACACAGCCAGAGTGACCCCAACCAATTCAGCATTGAGACTTAACCCAAGGGGTGAACATGATCCTCAAAAAGTCAAACCTGTGGAACTGATTCCTAAGCCGTCACCTCTACAAACATGCCTACTCTTCAATTTTAAAGTGGATCTGCTACATTAGTCTGTTTCTATTTTGAATTTTCCAACTTCTTTATTTTACTTGGATTTCAAAGAACTTCCTCATTGACTCTTAAGTTATTTGTTTCTCATCAAAAATATAGAGAAAAAAATGCTTAGTGTATCTGAAGCTAAGAAAAGTATATGATATTTTCTTGAAGCAACACTTAATATCTGCAGCACAGACGCAAAAACATGAACTATCATTGGTCATTATTGCAGCATTATTTTTCCATAATTAAGCATTTTATGGACAGCACCGGAGTGGTGAAAGAAGAAAGAAAACACAACAGAAACTAGGTGGATGGTTGGTCCACTACAGATATATCATGTGGCAAAAATCAGGGTTATCTTCTCATTCAACATTTTCCGTTGCCAAAAGAAGTCAATTTTCCCACATTTGATGGCGTTCGATGTTCACCTACAATTTAAACAAACTCACACTCCAGATATTGATTCTAAGTACTGAAGAAGTAATGAAGATTCCATGTCTAAGGCAGCAAATCAATTTATGAGAAAGAACCAAGTTTACGAGGTAATAACAAACTAACGTAAACTACACAAACAAATTCTCAAAACACAGAATTCACTGCTAGTCAATCATACCGATAAAACACGTGCAGAAGTAAGAATAGTGTGCAATTTAAAATACCTGAATAACATAATTCCCATATTGGTCTTGTGCAAGAGTACACACAGAATGCATAATTTCCCCCATGATAGTTTGTTGTGTCTCTGGATCATCACAATGCTCCAGAACCCTCTGCTAATATCAAAAGACGTACATCATAAGACCATATAGAAAGCCAAGCAAAAGTACAACAATTGAATTCTAAGCTGATTACCTGAATGACACGACAGCCGTAAGGATGTGTGGAGAGTGCCACAACTTGCCCAAAGAAGGCCGAGATAATAAATTGAAGTCGATCTTGAGGAACACATTCTATGCACTTCTGGATAACATGATTGCCATTCTGATCACGAACACATTTCATTACAGAACCATCAAGCTCTGCTATCAGCTGGGTTTGTTGTTCCACGCCAACTACTTCCAAGGCCTGTAGCCAGAATTACAGAAGCAATTTATAACAGGAAACAAAAATGCTTTCTCTTGAGGCATAGTAGTCATCACTCCATCATATGACACATTTTATGATTTTCCTGGGCATAACCCGTCCAACATTTTCAAAGGATATGATAACTTTGTAACCATTTCCTGGCGTGTACCAAATGTTGCGACGGAAATAACATTTCCCCTGGCCTGCATCCTATCTACTCAAAGAAGGCATTCAAGAATCAGGGAAAACAATTCTTCAAAATTAAAGTTTACCCAATGACTTGGAATATTTGACACAGAGAAGTTATGACCTGGAATGATAGAAAATGCCATTTGTGACATAGTTTGAGTCACTGGAACAAAAGAAAAAAAGTGTGTATCCATTGTAAGCAGAAGACTTGTGCGCTAACCATAAGGAAGGGCAGGGGTGGGGAGCAAGGGCACATTGAGTCTTAAGATTAGGAGCACATTGGGGATGTTTTATGTATTATATGATCATACAATACATATACATATTGTAAGAATTTTTTCATATTTGAAAATTTTATGATAAATAATTGACAAATATTAGAGATTGGTGCCAAATACAAATTTTCATTTTCTAGTTTCTGAAGATATAAATAAACATCATATAATATATAGAGTTCTAGCTGTAATATATGTTGCTACCATTTGGCAGTTGGCAATATGAGAGTGACTGCAATAAATGATACCTGAACAATACATAGAAAGTAGGAGATAATAATCAATAGCAATGCAATAGTATAATTTGATCAGTGTGATGTCAAAACGCAAATACCTACTCATTGCCTCTAGTAAATATTTACAATTATCAAAAGAACTTTGTAAATAATAAATAATTGTTGCACACGTGAGTTAAAAAAATATGGCACATCTAATGACATTTAACATCTTAAAAATAGTAAGAATAACTCTTCAATTTCACCGAAACTCCACAATAATAAAACAGAACGAGAGGGGAAAGAAAGAGACTGGGTTTGCTCCAAGAAAGAAGAAAAAAAGAGGCGGAGGGAAACCCTGGACCTGGCTAGCCAAGATAAGAAGAAGACAACCAGTGTTGAATAAACCAATCTTCAATGTTCCAGATTCTTAAATCAAAATTGCGACTTACAAGCCCAAGGCAACACTGCACTCGGCACTCTGAAAATCAGGTCTCTCTCTCTCTCTCTCTCTCTCTCTCTCTCTCTCTCTACCTGTTTTTCTTCTTTTTTCTTCCATTATTCTCAGACTTGATGTTCTGCCAACTGCCAGAGAATCTCTTTTTCACTTTCTGTTTTATCTCAGTCATTTCAGCCAATCATGGTTTAAGCAGTCCCATCTTAGTCAGAACCGCAATTTCATCTTGGCGCAAACGCAGTTCTAATATGATTCTTGCTTTGAATCACAGAGAGAAACCATAACAGGAAGCAAGGATTCCTTCAAAATATAAATACAGTAATTTCTTTTAACAAAAGAATAGTTTCCCCCCCTCTTATCAAGCTTAGCCCCGATTCCTAGATCTCGAGAAGAGAGGGAAGTCCGATATATCTGATGACCTTTGTTTCAGGGTCAGGCAGGGGGGGCACAAAGTGACCCCCAGTAAGCATATAGCTAGTGTTCTGCTTCTTTTTCCCAGGAATGAACAATTCGATTAAAAAAATGATTTTTTTTATTTACACTTTTTTTTTATCTTGTTTTTTATAAATGGATATAGAATATTATATATCTATTATTATTCTAACTAATAATATAATTCAGTTAAGCAAGCGGCCCTTTCGCGACTCAAACTGCTGGTCCGCTTTCCGGCTCACGACAGCTCAAACAGGCGGGGGCTCTCTCTTTGCTTGCAATGCCGGCTGTTTTCCTTTAGTTAGAAGTAGAAGTAGAGGGTGCCCTTAGAATCATGCTTTTAGAGCAGAATCATGCCCCAAGTATGTGATTCCTCCAGCTAATTTACAACCTTTACTTTAAAGTCCTGACATATATTTTAGTATTTATATTATATTGAGAAAGTTTTGAAAGCATGAAGCTATCTTGTTAATCTTGGCTTGATTGTTGAGGTAGAACATAGAGCATCAGTTTATGTTGCTTGCTGAAGTCTTTGTGACGAAATTAGTTGTCACTTTACCAATCTATGAATGTTTTCAGAGCAAAGATACATTGGGCAGACATGGGGCTGGGAAAGTTGCCAAAGTAAACCATGTTAACCTTGAAGTGCAGCGAGTCCTGCATAAGGAGGAAACCACAATCCCATTTGCCTTAACATGCTTGTGTGGACTAGCAGTTAAAAAGTAAATATGGTAACATTAAAGTGCACAGAGTCCTGCATGGTAGGAAACCAAGTTTCCATTTGGCAACATGCTAGTGTGGACTAGAGATACTATGGTAAAAAACTATAGATTGTTGTTTCTGTTAAAAAACCAATTGATTGAGGCAATGAAAAACCATACACTAGAATCAAAACAGTGCAAAGATACACTAGAGAGATAAAGAAGAAAAACTAAAGAGACAAATATCTAAAAATGCACCTTCTGAATTACTCTGCAACCATACATTTGAAGACTGAGAGGCAAAATATGACCACTAAGTTGGTTGGCTAGCTCCTTTCTTTGACTATCAGTGCCATGCTCAAAAAACTGCATATCCAAGAACAACTATCAGGTGATAAGTTCAGAATGCAGAACCTTTCTTATGTTCATTGGATGATAATGCGCATACTTTTTGTATGACATAATTCCCAAAAACATCAGTCACCAAAACAAGTGCATGAGGAACAATCTCTGGAAATATCTCTGTCTTTTCTTCCACTGTAGCAGTTTCTAGCTTCTGTTGAATAAAGCGACTTCCATACTGATCCGTGCTTCATTACAAAACAAGAGAAAAGGAACCTGTGAAACAAGCTGGAGCTGCGGCAGTCATATAAAACAGCCAATATAACATTTCGTGCATACCTGAATTCAACTACATTGTCAATGATGTCTGAGAGTTCAACAGATTTGGTCTTCTTGTTCTTAAGCTCTTCTAATAAAGAAGACACAATTACACTTTCCATGTTATTTCCAACATCTGAATGCAATGACCTAGATCCTCCCATTGAACTTGTTAACATAGAATTAAAGTGTAACATCTGTTCATCCTGAAACATAGGAACCCCAGATCCAACAGACGGAAGTACAGACTTGGCCAATGGATTTCCTTGATTCAGCAAGCCAATATCAAAAGTGGGATTTGCATAATACCCATGATTCAAACCATCAGATTTATGTAAAACTGGTGCTCCATACTGATTTTTCTGTTGGGCAAGGAGTGCCTCAAGATAAGCGTTTTGAAGCCCTTGCAAATCTCCCTGATCACGGGAAGCACCAAAATAATTCCTTCCTTGAGAAGGACCACCTGAGGAAACTGCAGCATGCATGGCATAATCAGAAGTTTTCTGCAAATACTGGATATAAAGCGGATCAATATGTGGTGTATGAAGGTCAGAAGCTTCTTGATTACTACTACACAAATTTTGCACATTTCGACCACCAGTATAAGTTGAACCTGAAAAGGCACAATATGTGAACAATAAAATCCATCCAAGATTCTCTAGGTAAAGAAAAATTGTATAAATGGCATGAAGAATTAATAATTACCTGTATCAAAATGATTACCAATTGCTCTATTCAGCTCCTTACTAACGGAACACCTACTTGGAATGTATCCAGTAAAGTCCATACTGGAAAAATTATCAGTTTGACAGTGGATTTTAGATGCTTCTGAACTTGTATTCCCTGAAGGATTCTTTGTCGAATAAAAATCACCAGAAGAGTATGGTGTTTGGGGAAAGTTCATTTTCCCATCAAAACCTAACTCAGAAACATTTTGATCTGTTACAATTCCATTCTTCATCTTTATATTAATGTAGCTGGTAGGAATGGTCAACTTTTCAGCTTTAGATTTGCCAATAAATGGCTGATGCAGACTGTGTTTGTGACCATTTCGCATATCCAGCAGGTGATTAGGTTTATCAAATCCCATTTGCAGTTGAGACTGCATAAGACTGTCATCATGACTAAGTTCATTTCTTGACAGGCTAAAGCTAGATAATGAAGCTGCAACATCAGCAAGCTCAGTCATACTAGAAGAATGACAATTTAGGGAATTCAAGCCAATAATATTCTTCTTTTCGACCTGGAAAACTCTGTTTCCTACTGGAGGAAGACCAGGACTTGAGGACCTTCCAATCAGCTGAGGTTCAGGGGTTCTACTCCTTGACAGAGATGCAGCCACAGAAGATGCAAAGGAATGAGAAACCGCTGATCCAAAGCTCTGAACTCTAGGCAGTCCAGGGTTAGTAGCCCCATGGTGCAAGGCCTCTGTGGCTTCAACTACATTACATAATTCTGCTGAATGGCGACTAGAAAAGCCTGATGTATCCACAATATCACCAAATGAACTCCAACTAGATGGGTGCGAGAAATGACCTGATAAAGAAGCAGGTTGTTCGAGTCCTTCCTGCGAAAAAATACATAAATCAATAGACAATCAAGACTTCTGCATAGTAACATAAAATTGAACAATCTATTACATAGATATGCATGTTCAAATAAATTCTCTAGTTTAACTTGGAGTAAGCAACACCGAAATGCCTCTATGCAATAATCTCCAAAACTTTTTATGGGAGTAGCAATGCAAGATACGAGGGTGGCAGGGCAGAGTCCACAGCCCAACCAAAAGTTAAAAGAAATCACCAAATGCCTCCTTGACGCTACCTATTAGCAGTCTTATGTTATCCTCTGAACAAATTTTCCTCGTAAGCAGCATACAACTGGCCCACCCCTCCCCTTACTAAGAGAGGTTGTATTTACTTGATGATACATTAAAGGATCTTAGATCATTGAAGCATCTTTGGAAATTATCAAGGCTTGTGTTTACTTATCTTCAACATTGTTTATGGTGTCTCTTGGGTGGCATTCAAACACAGTTTGGCGTACGTGGATTCACCTAGAATAGGCTTACATCCGAAGGTTGAGGATTCATCAGTTGTTTCTAAAATCTCTTGTAATCATATATCTTTCATAGTGCTTGTTTCTTGAACGTGGTGGTCACATGGTTTTTCTCCCCGTCTTGGAATTATCCACTTTAATATTGTGTTGTCTATGGATGCTTGATTCATTGTTGTTTATTGCTCATATTTAAGTTGTATTAGTATAGGGTTGTGACTTGTTGAGTTTTAATTTCTTGTTTAATATCGACCAGCGCAAATCAACGTGATAAGGGAATTCCAAAAGATTATACCAACTAAAATAAAATTTTGATAAGGAGGATCAAGCAAATCGGACTCTCTAAAAGTACCAAAATCTCATGCCACGTATGAGTCCAATATGCATGTAAATAAAATACAACACACACTCCCAGTCTAGATGAATCTTTTTCCCTTTATCATCCCTCAAATCATTTTTTTGAGAAGTTTTTATCATCCCTTGAATCATCCTAAAAAAGAATGGCAAAGGACTGAAAACCTCTAAAGCGCCATGTAGGGCACCTGTCCTTTTTCAAAAGAAAGAAGATGGGTCCTCCAAGAATTAAATGGTAATTCTTCCACAGAAATCCGACCACCATATGACACTATTACATCCTTTCTAACATTCATCTCTAGCTTCCACTTCTACAGTTTCACTGTCACAGGAACCTCCAGAAAAACGAATGCCATAACTCCCACAATTTCAGCTTCTTTTTTTCCCTGCCATAACCCAAAAAAGAAAAAAAAGGTTTAACATGGAAAGGCTGGCATACAAAATTTTGACCATGCACTTTACTCAAAGCCCATTGGATATGAGTCCAAGGTGTATGTAAATGCACTTTCCTGCACACGACAGCACAATCCCAGTCCATATGAGTTTCTTCTCCTTTACCATCCCTCAAATCATCCTTAAAAAGAATGGAAGAAGACCTCCGTGAATTATTCCCTGTTCCGGACAATTTGCTATCTGATAATTTCTTCCCTTTGTATCCCCATATAAAGTTTGTGCTAGCTTCTCAGCAAACTCCAACCATTACACAACCACCGCCCCCC
>JAULJZ010103092.1:0-11827 GCA_032270985.1 Heliamphora pulchella | reverse complement strand
GTTATACCTCCAACCTACAATACACTAATTTAAGCACCAAGGGGCTTTTTGGCTAAAACTCATCGGATTGTCTTGCCCTGTTTTCTTGTGCAAGAGTTACTAAGCGATGGAGCTCGACATCTCGGGCCTAATTCTTTTCTTTAACTCATATCTATGGATTTAACCTTACACAATAAGAAACTAAATAACTTCTGCATAATAAACTAATCCAATTATAAAAATAGGCACAACAGGCACCTGCACCCTCTATCCAATTTCACCAAGCCAAGTTCTATGAATCTTTCGGCTTGAAAGCGACTTGTACAATGACACATGAGCTAGGTAACCACACCGCTCTTCCTTGAAACCCCAAAAACGTTTGGTATCACTTTTGAAAACTGTTGTGTTTCAAAATCAGAAAAATCGAACTGATATGGTAAACTTGTGATACCCAATCTCACATCGATTGGATATGAAAAATATGTCTAGTATATAATGAAACTTATAGACTACTATTAATAACTTGGGTTTAAGTATTTTGGGCAGTATTATTAGGTTCTTTATTCAAGTTATTGGATAGTGATCCACTTGGGTCGTTACAAATAATATCAGAGCCAATCTTAGTTCCTATATAAGACTCTGTGGTGGTGTGTATAGAAGAGTAAAAACTCTATAGAAAGATAGAAGTCTCAAGATTGTATACCTTGTGCACGTTTATGGACTGCTCTGTATCCACTAATAGACTGCAATCCACATTCCAACTAGGAGAAGAACTTGAATCACGCTACAAGAGCATCGCATATTTGAGTAAAAAACATTGTGATACCCATATGTCTAGTATATAATAAAACTTGCAAGTTACAACTAATAACTTAGGCTTAAACATTTTAAGTCGCGTTGTTAGGTTCTTTATTTAAGTTATTGAGTTAATAATTTATTTAGATCGTTACAAAACTTGTTCCAAAAAGTGTTTTCTTCCACTTCCAAAAACCACATCCTTTTAGGAAGCAAGTTTACATTATTTCATGAAATCCTAAAATCTGCTCTATGCAAAAGGAAAACGCACGAAGTGAAAGCATTGTTTCCCATTTTTTTTTCTTCTTCAAAAAACACTTAATTTTGGAAACCAAATTGGTCTAGAATAGGCTGGACTTGTCTAACAAGAAATTGGAAATTAAAATTCAAGGTAATGTTTGATAACATACAAAACTAGTCAGTTTTGTCACCAAAAAAAAAAAACAGAACAGAAAACATATTTAGCTTATTTTTGTAGAAAACAAAAGGGGAGAACCGGGGGAATCCGGAGAGGTTGCCAAGGAAGGTGTCAACCAAAGAGTGGACGGTTGGAGCCAGAAGGGGAGGTTGGTGGCTGGTGGGGCAAAGAAATCGCCGAAGGGGTTGCCAGCAAAGGAGAAAAGAATGAAATTTTGTTTTGAAAACAAATAGTGTATTCTTTTGTTTTTCAAAATTCTGAAAAATGTTACCATTTATTTGAATATGAAAAGAGTAGTCATTAATTTATTAAACTTTGTTTTTGTTTAAAGTTTTCAAAAAACATGAAAAAAGAAACCAAACAATTACTAAACAAGCCCGAACACTGTCAAGACTTAAAACATTTTTCCTATAATAATACATACAGTGCATTCATTCATGGACAGTTTTTGATTCTTAAATCAAATACCACTGGGCACTGGCAATATAGGCATCAAATTATAATATTTTTAATCTCTATCAAACAATAAAACATATATAGCAACATAGAATAGATCAAAACCAACAGTTAATTTTAGCAAAAATAATTGAGTTCAGCTGCCTCTACAGCCTTTATTTAAAAGTCACAAGGCCAAATATACCAAACAAGATGAAGGAACTTTTGTCTACAAACAACCCTCTGACAAAGCTTTCCAAAACTCCTAAGGCATGTTTAAATCTATGAATCCCAAAAACTGTAATTACTGAAATGTACTGAGAAGAATGAGAAAAAGAAAGAGCAATAGAGAAAGCCTGCGATATACGTTCAAAGGGCAGACGGAAAAAGGAGAAGTTTTAGAGGGATCAACCAGTGATCTCCCTCAAATAGCCAGTGCGATCGTTTTGCAGATGGGACAGGTATTCTTCTGCACGAGCCACTGTTTGATGCAATTGAAGTGAAAGTTGTGCCCACAATCCAGCATTGCGACCTCCTCTCCATCAACATAATCATCCTGCAATCCAATTAAACAAATGAAGATACAGTTTAACAGGAAGATTCTACTGGAGGAAATTGAACTAGGCTGTACAATGAAGAATTTTTAGTGTTCTTTACCTGACAAATACAGCACAGTTCCCCCTCCACTGGAGGTCCTAATCTCATTGACTGATAACTAAACCACCTCAAGCCCCCCAAAATAGCTTCTTCACTCAATCCAGTGTTCACGTTTCCAATTTCATCATCCAAGGCCAACAACTCCTGATAAGCCCATATCCATCATTTATGATGCGATCTTCGAAAATAACAAGGGAAAAACTCCAAAAAAATAAATAAATAAAGAACATGTAAACTTTTACTTTAAATGCCTGTAGTGTTACCTCATAAGACATGTCCTCGGCATCAAGACGCATATCTTCATGCATGTTGTGGTCCTCCTCAGACGACTCATTAAACATGGGATCGTGAACAATCAAACCATCCTGGCACATCACCACAATGCAAGTTATAGATTATGCCTTCATGATATGAAAACATGTTAAAAACATTATTCTGTATGCTTAAATTCCAACTTAGCTATGCTAATGGATCAGGAAATAAAAGTCAAGAGATACAAAGCAATTCAACATTGTTGTCAAAATAGTTGCTCCTGCCTAATAGCAGCAATTACAACCAAAAATTATTTGAAGAATATGGACATGGCAAATCCATCAAGTTCCTATCTATTTCCCACAGCAAGCACATACTTGATAATTGGAGTATAAAATTAATCTTGCAAAAGATTTAACCTCATATTGCAAGCCAATTCGATCAATTCGGTTGAGGATTTCCAAGGCACGGTGAACCTGCTTATGGCAACAACAAATACATTTAGAGCTCTAACGGGCGAGTGGTGACAATTGTCAAAAGGGAAAAAACAACATACTATAAAAGCAAAGGAAGACATATTAGTATCTCAATATTAGATGAGTGCCCAATGAAAAGAAGCACTTACTAAAATGCACAGTTCGTAACAGAAGCAGAAATAAACCCCATAAAAATAGATCAATCACACCCATTTCAAACACAATCAGCTTTAAAGACATCTTTAGGGTTCATCTCTTTGTGATTCCAACTCAGATCTAAGACTCACTCGAGGGGACTTACAAAACTAAAGCAGTATAATCTATGTTACACAGACTTGCCATTTTTTGAGAAGTGCCCGTGTTGACACGACATGACATGGGTATGTGTACATGAAGTGTGTCGGGTGCAGCTACTTGTAATCGGGCGCGGTTAAGATCTCAATTATAAGAGAATAGTGAAGAGTGAAAATAGTATATTAAAGCCAGGTTAGTGGCTTACAATTATCATGAGCAACAAAACTATCAAGAATAGAAACAAATGCCTGATATGAGAAATGAGTCTGTATAAACCAATGAATACTTGAAGAAGTTGAAATATTAACTTGTGGATTGCTGCTCGACTCATTTTTTTGTCGTATCTATGCGCAAATATCTAATTTTGGATACTTTTTAACCGAGTTCAGTATTCTTAGTTTTGAGATTTAATGTGTCTGAGTCCATACACACCTGCCCTCTACACTCGTACCTAGTCCATGCATGTAACATAGAGCATAATTACCAAGCAAGTCATGGGCACTCTCAAGCACGTGCCTAGTAAGGTTACACATGATTAAAGCAAAAACATACATCATATACGTCTAACCTTGATGTTAGCCTATTATTATAATAAATTCACTTTTAAATCAATTCTTGCACAGGTTACTCATAGCCATCCAGGTCCTTGACCACGTCCGCACATCGTTATATGGGACTCATATCCCTTTCATTTCCCACCACCATCGCATCACCTCTTTAAGGACCCTTCTGCTTATGGAAGCCATTACATATCATGCAAAAGTTTTTTGTCTTCTCCTTCACCTTTCCGTAAACACCAAAATTTAAAATGTTTCCATGGCAATCTTGATTCATGTATTACTCTTATCTCAATCACTCTTCTATAAAGTTTCAAAGCAACAACCATAAACTTGATACCAGAACAATATTATAACTTATCAAAAAATAAATAAATACTTATGTAGCTTTTGACTGTCAACTTTTACTTGCATGCAGGCATTGAATTACTTTTCCTCCTAAAGGTCACAACATGATATAATTTTCTTTCTTTTTTCCCCCTTAACCCAGCTGCCATAGCCACAAACTCATCAAGATGATTGTGGCTCAGTTCCTAATCAAGATACTTATTAGTTATTTAGTGAACATTTCTGGTATCTTCCATCAATGATTGAGGAAGATGTGGCACATCAAGTTAGAGTGGAATTGATGAAAGGGAGGAGTGTACCAGGAGTGTTGTGCGATTATAAGATTTCAATTAAGTAGAAAGGAAAGTTTTACAGAACTGCTATAAGACCTGCTTTGATATATGCTATTGATTATTGCATGGTTAAGGGGAAAAATGCTCAGAAAATAAGTGAAACTGAAGTTAGAATGTTGAGATAGATGAGTGGTTTTATAAGAAAAGATATACGAAAAAATGAATTGATTATAAATAAGTTAGGTGGCACTAACTGAAGATAAAATGTTGAAAACTATTTGAGATGGTATACAGTATACACATGTTCATTGTTACCTAGTTAATGCACTTGTAAGGAGGAATGATTTGAACCATGTGGAAGGTAGTAAACGAAATAGGTAAGACCAAGGACTTAATCTTAATTGGGACAAAGGCTTGTTGGATTGAGCTGAGAAGATATGATCCCCAATTCTATGAGAAAATCTATGTGTGTGGTCATGGGAAGGGAGTGAGAAAGAATAGCCTTTCTCTAGTTTGAATGCTCAGTTAAATAACACTGTCCAATATCTGGACAACAATTTCCAAACTTTAGTTCCAATTTTATTATTCTATAAATAGACTCCAATCAAGAAAGCTCATATTTCCACTCATACCTTTTTATGTTTTATTATTGTTTCTTCAATTTGGCTGTCATTCAAATATAATATCCAAGCTAACTATCAAATTAGACCTGGTTTAAACTGAAAATGCAAGCACTATTTCACAACAAAGAGGAATCCTTACTGAGGATAAACTTCTTGTTTGATTTCTAAAGTTAAGACACGCAGTTCCCTTAGGCTTGATTATGGGGACAGATGAGAAAAAACCGGGACACCCACCATACTTATAGGACAGGCTTTCCTATTTAATATTTTCAATAAGGTGTGCATTACAAACAAGAAAAGGTTCGATAAGAAAAGTGAATGAACTGGACTCGAAAGCATTGGATGAAGCCACCTCTTAAAAGCAATCTCTCCTATTGAGAAGTACTCCCCAGAGGCAAAAACTAAAATCATGGTTTATGAGATGCATCAACAGAAGTTCAAATAATGTAGCAAGAACATGACAAGTAGGAAAATGTGCTAAAAAACAAGGGGACAAGTAAAATTCAAGTACCATTCTAGATCTTGACGGGTAGGCCACTAAAGGCTGTAATGGAGGCAAAATAGGAGGCACGACATCGGTATGTCCTGCTCTCACCATCAAAATTCTAGGCCTTGGGAGGCCCTGACGTGCATTTACATTACCAGGTCCAGATTCAGGCATGCCTCTCAGGGTAACTGAAGTAATTGAAGGTGGATTGTGGTAACCAATTTGGCCTCCAGACCCAAAACCATCTAATCTCATCCTAGAACGATTAACAATATCTGATAGCCTTTGTTCATATTCCTCAACCATATTCCTCGGGGGAAATCCAGGAGGGGTAGAAGATAGATGGATGCCACCAGTAAAGCCATTCTGAAAACCTCTAATGCCATTGTGCTGAGGAAACCCAGGAGAAGGAGAGAGGTGAGCACTTGCAGCATCATTCTGCAAACTATAGTTTCTGGGGACGGCTCTTGAATTTATCAGATTTTGGTGGCCTGGATTTCCCCTCTCTGTACCAGAAACTAGCATATTCTGCCAAGGAGCTGACATCTGGACACCGGTAGTGCCATTCTGAGAGCTATAATTTTGGGGGAAGGGTCTTGAATTTGTTAGCGTTTGCCCTGGATTCCCCGTGTCAGATCCAGGAACTAGCATACTCTGCACAGAGGTGCCTCTAGGAATGTATTGCGGGTTCTCTTCTAGCCACAATGCATCACTTCCTCTTGTAGGAGCAGCAGATACCTGGACACCCATAGTGCCATTTTGAGAGCTATAATTTTGGGGGAAGGGTCTTGAATTTGTTAGAATCTGCCCTGGACTCCCCCTCTCAGTTCCATGAACTATAAAACTATGCATGGAAGTGCCTCCAGGAAAGTATCGCGAGTTCTCTTCTTGCCACAATGCATCACTTCCACTTGCAGGAATGACACGAGAAATAGATGAAGTACTGCTAGAGCTTGGACTAGTGATCCAATCCAGATAAGAAGACTGAAACATTTGGGAGGTAGTAGTACCAACACTAACAGCGGAAGACATGTTTGAGGAAGGAAAATTGTATTCATTTGCTGAATTTATTCTCCGACATGTATTTCTCTCGAAGATTTCTGTATTTCTTTCTAAACTTGAAGTTTGATTCACGTAATCTACCCCTTGTTCCAAGGCAGGGTTCCCATTGCTATCCTCATATTCCACATTTAGATCTAGCTTCTGAGGAACAGCATCCGAAGTGACACTTCGTGAAGTTGATGATCCAAGTATAACAAGACCAGTACTTGGGATTTTATCATCATTGGTCTCTGATTGCATTTCTTCCAACCTCTGACTGGTTTCAATATTGGCATCAGGAGAAGGCAACCATCCATGCCCAGCATTTGACTCCACAGGTGTGACCTGATTATGGGAGCTCCCAATAGAACTAGATTGATCAATCCAGCCAATGGAAGAACTATGATCGCCTTGGCCCGAAGCATTCAAAGACTCTACATTTTGTCGGATCAAACCATGGTTGTTGACAATGGAATCATGGTTGAAGGAAGAGATAAAATTGGAGGAGCTCCTTTGATGTTGCATCAGGGTTAATATATACTCCCAACAATGTTTAAACAATTATGGTTTCAAACACACAAGCCTTTGTTGCATTCCTGAAACCACGCCACACGCATTAGGAATGTATCTAGAGTAACTTTCTTCCGTAATGTGTAACATGTTTAGGTTTAACAATATACAAGCATAATAATCAATTATGAGTTTCAAAAAATAAAGAACATCTACTTTACCAATATACAATAACAAGAACAGCACGCATCATTCAACATGATAATAAATATGAAAAAAACAGGATCTACAGAAGAATGAGAGAGAGAGAGAGAGAGTTCTAATAACAAAAGTTGGGAAAATAAACCTTAAATACTGTGACGAACCTTGAACTTAATAGCTAAGTTTATAGAAATCATGAGACGGAAGCATATTGAAGAACAAATAAATTTTACCTAACAACTCTGATAAAGAATTGTAAATATAAAGAAAGAGCATGATAAAACAAATTTTCCTTACTGCTCCCACCAATACCCACTATCCAACTTCACAGTCCATGCAGCCCCCAAAAGAACAAACCAGAAGTGAATAGACACAGACTAATGAAGATAATGAAGTTCAAAATTCCACTAGTGAGTTTTCACAGTCAGTTATAATGGTTGGGAGAACTTCCATACATTAGATTAGAAGAGGTTTGAGAAAAAGAAGTGATAACAGAAGAATAAAAATCTGATTCCATGAGAAATCCATTTGTGATTTTGGCAATCAAACTCACAGTACCATCCAAACCAAACCAAACCAAACCAAACCAAACTAAGCCTTGTGTTCCAACCAATAGGGGTTGGCTACAAGAACATTTTCTCACCATTCTTCTTCGGCCATCAAACTCATAATGGTAGGGAAATAAGAAATTTCTCCCACGAATCAAATTTAGAAGGTTTGAAAGAAAAGAAACAGCAAAAGGACAAAAAGAACAAAGATAACTGCCTAAGAGTGCATGCTATTCTCTCACGTACAGATGTGTAGTCAAAAAGTGCACTAGTGGGTGTTGTCAATCAACTCATAATTGTGTGCTGCTCTCCCTAGGTAATTGGATGAATGTGACACTTGATACATTCCCCAAATGACACCCCCAACTCCAAGTAACACAACCAAATCAAACAAAAAGGAAATTGCCGTAGTAATAAAACCTCAAACGACAAGCAAGCATATATAAATATAAATATAAAAGCATCCACCACCTACTTAGGAAGGCTTTACAACCCGCAGCAATACCCATGTGTGGCCCTTTAACTATCCACAACCCATTGCTGTCAAAAATCATTCCTTTAACTACATAAGTACTATCAGGCACCATCAATACTTTTAAAAAAAAATCTGGAATCATCATGCACAGATAGGATTGATAAAACATCAATGGGTGAACAAGCCATCTGCCCTCTTTATTGAGAATCACCTCTGCTGTCATTGAGGCCAAAGATCTAACTATAAGAAACCATACTACACATCGTAAAATCTTCAACAACAGTTACAAAATGTTGCATTGATCATGAAGGTAGAGTATCACTCGGCTGTCATTGCTGCCAAAGATCTAACTATAAGAAACCATACTACACATCGTAAAATCTTCAACAACAATTACAAAATGTAGCATTGATCATGAAGGTAGAGTATCACTCGGCTGTCATTGCTGCCAAAGATCTAACTATAAGAACCATAGTACACATTGTTATATACATTAACCATGAAAGTAGAGTTGCTTGCTACGCATAAACATTAGCCCTTGACCATCAATCATACATTTTTCTAAAATTAAAAACAACATAGGATTTCACAAAAAAAAAAAAATAGAGACGAAAAAAACCATGAGACATTAAAATTTTTAAAGAAAACATCATACTGAAGCCAATGTGCTTATTAGTGTCACTAGATCCCTAAGGTCACCAAGACAATGTGAAAATCAACCACTGGACCATCACGCATGCACAAATATAAACCAAACCGATCCAAACATCCCAATCATTATACAGATGGTTTTGAATACCGTACTGAACAGTATAACGGTTTTCTTATTGGTATGGTACGTACCGGTACCTAGGGTTCTAAATTGCCACATCGGAAAACATATCGGTCTCGGCGATACGGTCATGTATCAGTAGACAACGGACATTATCGGTCGATACATTGATAAATATCGGTATTGGAGATCCAAAATTTTGATACGTATCAGTTGATACGATACGTAATGCCCGATATTTAAAACCTTGCCGGTACTGATGAAATACCAGGTACCGTTTTGGATTTATCGCTATAAAATATTTTTTAGCATATTTTTAAAAAATATTGTTCAATAATAAATAATTTAGTATAATATAATTATTTATTTAAAATAATATTTTAATTAATTAGTCTAAATTAAAATTTAATTTTATTATTTATAGTGAGATAGCTAATTTGAAAACAATAAAATTAAACATGTACACTTTTTAATAATTACTGAACATTGATTAATTTTAAAACTCTCATTTTATTCTATATTTGATGCTTGAATTAGAGTATAAAAATAAAAAACAAAAGTAGAAATAAAAATATATGTAAAAATTATTAAAAAATATATATATATGGATCGATACATAGCTGGTATGACCCGGTATAGGCCGTTACAGACCGAAATTGGCCGGTACGTCTGGTGCAGGCGGTACAAGCCGGTATTTTGACCGGTACGAAACCAAGTAATTAGCGTACTGATTTTGTTTTAAACTGGTATGTACCGGTCAGTACGGTACAGTACGCACAACTATGATTATACATAAATGGATAATCACCCATTATATGTATTACAAACTTAAAGAGTGACGACACATTCATGAAATATTTGGTAAAATAAATAGAAGGGCAACCAAGAAAGGAAAAGAATAAATGACAACAACAAAGGAAAGGCTTCGAAAGAAAACAAACTAGATACATATATGGATACTAATTAACAAAGTTAACAAAAACAAGAAGATTTTTTTTTCCTAAAAGAAATGATCATAGAATGTTGATGCATCAATGGACACAACGCCATACGAATATAAGGTAATTGATTCCTTGATGCTGGCAAAGGATAACATCTACGATAATTGATTATTCACTGCATGCTCAACCTTGTTTCGATGGATTAGTACCTGGTTATGTCCACCCATGCACCCATCTAACCACATAAACAGAAATAGAAATTTCAAGGGATTGCTTTCCTCATTAGCTTCAAGATCTATCCTCAAAACAGAAAAGAGTGACCCACTCCCACTAGAGCAGGTTTGGAGAGGGAAAGATGTATGCAGCCTTACCCCTATTTCTGGAGAAGATGTTTCTGCGACTCCAACCCACACCACCAAGGATGCCAACGGTAAGCTTTACTGTTGGGCGAAGCTATGCCAATTATCTAACCTAAAAATATAGAACAAAATCAACTTAAAAGAGAAAATTGGCCTTAGGCATGTAAGGCTTACTATATCAAAACATATAACAAAATCTATACTACTATTAAAACGGAACACCCCAAATGGTGTAAATGAAGCCAACTCAATTTTTTAGTTTCCAAAATTACCCTTAACTACAAAATAACTGCAAAAAAAAAGACATAAATATAAGTAATTACTAAAACTACCACGTTTTATCTCCCACACGCATTGCGTGTGCCATTGCTAGTAAATCTAAAAGGGAACTTATGCATGCAAGGCTACTAAATGATCAATTGCACTTGATTAAAATCTACCACCCAATTTTTATACATGCATATATAGAAAGCCAATAGTTAATGCATACTTGGTTAGACATGTGATAGTTTCATTTACCAACCTGAAAATGAGTTACCCATAAATTAATGAAGAGACAAAATAAAGATGCCATTCAAATGAAAAATATCAAAATAAAAAATAGACAATATATACATATATGTATTTATATTTACGTTAGAACCGCTTTCATCCTCATCCTGATGCTACATACTGATCATATAAATTTTAAAGAATAGGAAACAGGCTTCACAATAGCCAAAAAGACACACAGATACATGTTTACCATATTATTTAAAGTAACCATGATATTAAACCGCCCCACCACCACCCCTAAAGAGAGAGAGAGAGATCTTAAAAGAACCTTGAATTAGGTCCAAGATCTAAATCTATGAATGCACAAACATCATTCATTAATATATATATATATATATATATATATATATATATATATCAATGCATGTATCATTGAGTCTCTGGATATTCGAAACTTAAGTTGATACATCCGCGAGACTAAACAATTAGAAAAATAAATTACATGGGGAAAATAGTAAGAAATCTTAAACAGTGATAATATAGAATAATAGAATGCTATACGCATTGGAATGGCCAAGGGCCTTCGGAATAAGGGGCCAATAGATCAAAAGATCACCTCAATTCCTCGAGAAGTTCTAAAGATGCACATTTAAGCTACTTCTCAAAAAAAAGAAAGAAAAAAAAAGATGCACCTCTAAGCCCGGGCCAATAGATCAGAAGATCACCTCAATTACTCGAGAAGTTCTAAAGATGCACATTTAAGCTACTTCTCAAAAACAAAACAAAAAGATGCACCTCTAAGCCAGGCACGTCAATGAATACAAGACTGTGGGTGCACAAATCTATATCTTCAAATTCAAATGGAGAATTTTTATTAATGAGCTTGAAGATT
>JAULJZ010103081.1:0-11827 GCA_032270985.1 Heliamphora pulchella | reverse complement strand
ATCTACGTTTTCTTCTATACGATTAAGTTGATTACTAATTGTTTGTAAATTTAAATTAGTAAAATTAAGTTGTTTCATTTGTGATTTAATAATAGTAGACATATTAGGATCGTCTAATGAAACATAAGGACCAGCTTCTATAAGTTTAGGACTGGAAGGTATTCTGATAGGTTCATGAGGTGGATGAACTAAAGTCATTGTTGTGCCATCAGACTTAGTCCAAACTTTTTTAAAGTCAGATATTACAGCAAGATGATCTTCATTAAAAGACCATACATCAAGCCATTCTTTGAAGAAAATAACTTTTTGCTGTCTCTCAAAATCTTGATAAAAAATTGTTTGAATGTCTCGAGTGTAAGTGGAAAAGAATTTTTGCCTAAACTCAGTGTGAGTTGAGGTATGAAATTCTTTACTGATAACTTATCTAAGAAAAGAGTTGGGTATATATATATATATATATATATATATATATATGTGTGTAGAGTTGGGTGTCAAATTCATAAAAATTACATATGAAAACTCATTTCTAAAACAGTTGGTGATGTTCTTTGAGGAACATCTTCTGAAGGTGTGGAATATATATATATATATATATATATATATATATATATATATATGTCGATATGGACTCTGAGGCATTTTTCTCCTTATCTATACAGATTTTTGTTAAATCTATATTACAAAACAGAACGGTCTTATATGACATGTTATATTTTTTATTCAATGGTTAAAATTGTTTCAAAATAGTTATCAACGGTTTGAAATGAAAGAAGTTAAAAAAATTTCTCTCGATACCTATCTCAGGACATATAGAAGCAAATTAAAAATGAGAAAGTTTTTTTTATTCAACATATGGAAGGTTGGAAGGAAATTAGAAAACTTATTCTCTTCTTGTGCCTATCTCGGGACGTATGCATGCCTTTTCCTTATTTAGTATATGAAAGGATGAAAGAAAATCAAAAAGCTAATTATTAAAATCAATTATTTTTTCATCTTTTTTCATTTCAAATTTAATTTTTTTAATAATTAGCTTTTTCATATTTAAAGATAAATAATTTTTTTGTTAATTAATTTTTTTGTTAAGAGTGTTTGAAAAAAATTTAATTTTGAAAATTGATTCAAATTATATTAAGAGTGCTTTTAGGTACGAGTTATACCGTATATATATATATATATATATATATATATATATATATATAAGAATGTAGTAAAATTTCTCTTTCTTCCAAAATCTAAAATCTTAATTACCCAAAAAAAAAAATCTAAAATCTCATACAAAGTTGATATTCTCTCTCTTATGTCACACATCTCTTTAATTTCAACCTATTCTCATATTTTGTTTTGTATCTTTTTTTAATGCTTTACATACAGGCTTCTTGTTCTGTTTAATTTTTTTAAAAAAATTTCTGTTGTGATAATATATTGTTTGTGGTTGTTTGTGTTATTTTGTTGATTAATAATGACATTTTATTAATATATTTTTTATTTTTCGACATACCATTTTCACAAAAGCATTGGACCAATTTTAATTAAAAGATTCAATATACTTTTCATTGCACCAAATGTACCTAAAATCTTGATTAAATTAATGCTACGCCATTATATATATTATACAATTTTAATTAACAAAACTACAGTATTTTTCATTTTTATGTTTTTTTTAAAATTCTATTATGAGGATATATTGTTTGCAGTTGTTTTTTTTTTTTTAATAATAACTTTCTAATCAATGTGTTGAAAATTACAAAGTCAGTTGAAAATTACAATAATGTTATGTGCTCACACACCCAGGTCTCTTAATATATATATAGTGGGATTCATGGTATTTGTTTAATTTTTAGTTTAATTTGTAGTATTATGTGCTGGAGTTGATGGTATGTATTTAGTTTCATTATATATGTTTATTAGAAAGGATCTCGATTTGAAAATTAGATAAGATTTTATTATTTTGTAGAATACACATGCAATGCCAAATTAAATTTACTTTGTTAGAATAAACTCAAATGCAAATAAAATTTAAAACAAACCAATAATAAAAATGGAAAATTGGTGAACAGTTCAATTTATAGGCCGTTTACTGTTTTTTATTCAGTATAAGCTTTTTTAACGAGTAAGATCCATCTGCACAAAAGTTTTAATGCGCAAGATTCTTTTAGAACGAAAATACCCTAAAACATATAAATTTATCTGTGTTTTTTCAAAATATATATGAAAAATACAGATAAATTTATCTATTTTTTATTAAAAACACATGCAAAGAATACAGATAAATTTATCTGTCTTATTGAAAGTATGTATAAAGAATACAGATAAATTTATTTGTAACTTTTCAAAACTTGTTTATAGAACACAGATAAATTTATCTGTCTTTTATTGAAAACAAGTGTAAAGAATACAGATAAATTTATCTGTCTTATTGAAAGAACGTATAAAGAATATAAATAAATTTATCTATACCTTTTCAAAATATGTATAAAGAACACAGACAAATTTATATATATTGTATAAGTATGCAAATAAATATATTTATTTGTTTGCATATTAAATAGATAAATATCAAACAGATAAATTTATCTGTTTATTATACAAAATAGAAAAATTTATTTGTTTGCAGGGTATTTTTGGAAGAAATCACACAATTGGACCTTGTGCATTAAAATTTTTGTTGATGAACCTTGCACGTTACAACTTATTTTTTTAGACTTTTGGCTGAAAACCCCTAATAAAAACTTACTATAAGAACTTAATTAAGGCTCCGTTCGTTTCAACGTAAAAAAAATTTGATGTAAAATATTTTCATGTAAAATGTTTTTGTAAAATTTAATTTTTAGAAAAAAGTAAAGCTTTCGGCATTAACTGTGGGAAGGAAGCTCCCTACGTCTCTCTCATCCTTCTCTATTGGAAGAAAATAAAGCTCTCAGCATTTAGCTTATTTGAGATTGATCGATCGTGAAGCTTCTAAGTTCTAGGGTTGTATTTTAAAATAAAAAAATGACATATGAATTTTTTGTAATCAAAATAATTTTGTCTTATCATGTAAAATATTTTACTTAAAAAAATATATTACTTACATTTTGTTAGCCGAACACCGAAAAATAGGTAAAATATTTTACCAAAAAATATTTTACGTTGAAACGAACAGAGTCTAAATAACAATAATTTGCACTTTTTGTACTAAGATAAAAAGAACAACTATTTAAAAATCTAATAACAAAATGATTTCAACATCATATTGACATCTTAATTTATGCTGTAGTTAATACTATACCATCCACATTGCCTATAACAAGAAACCATAAAAAATTAAAAAGGATATACTAGAGATGAAAGAATTGACAATTATATTGGAAGAAAACCAAAATGATATGATATGCACGCAAGCATTAGATTAAGTAGAGAAACAACTGAAACCACACCAAACAGAACAACAACAAAACCAAGAATAACAACTTGATTCTATGACAATAATTAAGTATCTCTTTATGAGGGATTCATTTTCGCTTTCTTTCCTTTTTCTTTCTATATGAATAGAATAATAAATGAGAAAATTAGGGTTAAATCTCATTTTAAGAAGTTATATTAAGATAAGTCCCAATCAAAGTTTCATTAACCCGATTAGTCTTGTTTTTGAATTTTAATCCAAATCATACCAAGTTTACCCTTTGTCCCTGCTGAATGCTGTAACCGTTTATTCCTGCCGATTCGGAGAGGAAATATATGTTACGGATATAGTTTGTTACGCAATATCCCAGGATTGATAACGTTGCCATATTCGTCGGCATTTTGGAAGGTTGATTCCCGCCGAAGCCTTTGCGAATAGATTGCACTTTGTGTTTTGTGATCCATTGTCGAAAAACCATTTTTGACTAGACTTGCTTCAAGATCTTGAACAGAAAATCTCGATGGTATGTCCTTTTTCATATTTCAGAGTAGAATGCATTCATTTCTCGGCTGATTATTTTTCGAGTAGTTTTGCATTTGTGTTTTTTCAACGAGCTTTGAACAATCATTTTCTAGTTGAGTGGCTTCAAGATTATGTTTTAGGAACGGAATGATATTTTCCGGAACGAAGTTGGCTCACGTTGAGTTTCCCTGTGTTTGATAAAGCTGATGCATAGTTTTTGCAGAAAATGAGTATTTGATATGCAAAAAATGAGTATTTTATTAGCAAAAAATGAGTATTTTTTGTTGTAGAAAACGAAGATTTTAATAGGAAGTTGGGTTATTATTTGTTTTAGTATCTCTCAAGATGAGTTTCCCTGTGTTGATGAAACTGATGCATAGTTTTTGCAGAAAATGAGTATTTTATCAGCAATAAATGAGTATTTATATTTTTAGAATCCGAAATGAAGCATGCTCTTTTGAAAGTTTATTAGCAGAAGTGAGGACTGTAAGAAGTGATGATTGTTGAGTACAATAATATGCATCTTTCTATTTGCTTGTTATTAACAAAATGTTCTAATAAGACTTTTAATTTAGAGTTATACTGAAAATGATGATTACACAAATGATGGTTTAAAATCATGACGATTTCAATCGTGGGTTTATTTTCTTAATTAACTAGATTTCTTATGTTGTTTTTTGTTGTTAATGTGGTCATACATATTTGATAATTTTTTTTGTTTCGGGATATGAAAATGCCTATTATCATGATGTGCCAGTTCAATGGTGTTGTTGCTGGTATGTTGATACATTCGGATTGGAACTACAATAAGTTGATTCAGTGTATTCGTGGTAAATGGAAAATCATTGATGGTTGCTCCATATCAATGAGTTATTCAATCCCTGGGTACCCAAATTGTATGTTGGATAGCAATGAGGACTTGAATATAATGTTTTCATTGCTTTCTTCAAATGGCATAAAACAGGTCGATGTTGTTATTAATGATTGTAACAGTGGGGTAGAGTGTGGTGTTAATTTGAATGGGAATTGTAGTAACGATGACGATTCGATGTATTTGGATGCTACTCAGATGGAGTGGAGATTGGAGTACGATAAAACTAAAGATATGATGTCTTCTTTTTGTCCTGTTACAGAGAAGGTATTGTTATCAGCACCATGGGCAAGAGGCATTGTTGGTGTTGGTCAGAAGTTTGAAGGAGGTGCCCAACAATTTCGTATTGTGTTATGTAAGTATGCAATTGAGTGCAGTTTCGAGTTTGTATATGTTAAGAATGATTCTATTCGCGTGACTGACCATTGTTCTCACAAAAGCTGCGGTTGTGGATGGTTGATCCATGCTAGGCAATTGCCATCAAATGGATACTTTTACATTAGGAAATTGAACAATGTTCATAGTTGTGGCTCAGCCGTGAGAACGTCTAAGAATAGACGTATGACATCTGATTTGGTTGGAGGCTTGATTGTAGATGAAGTGCGAACTAAACCTCTTAAGCGCCCAATTTATGTCCTTTTAGAGTTCAAATCAAAATATGGATTGGATATCAGTTATCATCAAGCTTGGATGGGGGTTGAGAAGGCTAGAGGTGAAATTTATGTGGATTACTCATTGTCTTTTGATCAGTTACGTTGGTATGTTGATGTAGTTAGTAGAAGCAATCCTGGTAGTTGTATTGTCCTTGAGTGTGATCCTCTCAATAATCATTTTAAGAGGATTTTTATTGCCTTTGGAGCTTGTATTAACGGGTTTAATCATTGTCGGCCTCTTTTGTTTCTCGATGGTACATTTTTGAAGGGGAGACACAAGGGAATTCTACTGTCTGCCACAGGAAAGGACGAAAATCAAGGTATGTGTTTATTAATAATAAGTAATTTTGTTATTAGTTGTTTACTGATCTAATGTTATGCTGCTGTATTATTCCCTATATTGATGCTCGTTTTCGTTTCTTTTACATGGTTATTCCCAGTTTGTTATGCTATGGTTGAAGCGGAGAATAAGGAAAACTGGCGTTGGTTTGTAGATCATTTAGCATCAATTTTGGATTCCACCAGGGAAATTACTTTCTTAAGTGATCGGAATCCAGGATTATTGGAAGCTGTTGACTTGGTTTTTCCTACAGCCTACCATGGGTATTATATTCAGCATCTAAAGCAGAATTTGAGGTATCATCTATGGGGGCGTTGGAATGCCTACAGAGAGAAGACGGTCAGCCATTTTGATAAGTGTGCATACGCACCTACTGTAGAATCTTTTCATGAAAGTCTTAACGATTTGCTTGGCGAAGGAGGAATGAAGGTGAAACATTTCATTGATGATTTGCCGTTTGAGCATTAGACTAATGCTTATTTCAAAGGGCGCCGCTACGGGGAAACAAGTTCTAATGCGGCCGAGTCGTTTAATAACTGGATCCGAGAAGAGAGACATGCCTATCACGAACTTGCTTGATACTATACGGGTAAAGCTAATGAACCAGATGGCTACAAGGCGTGAGATAGCAAACAAATGGGCAGTTGCTGTATGCCCTGCTATTGATTCTAAAATGGAGATGACTTTCAATGATTCCAGATCGTGGAATGTAAGTTTTTCGGGAGACGGAGTCTATAATGTTCATTCATACTCGTCTGTTTCTGTTGACCTTCGTTGATACACTTGTTCATGTTGCATGTGGCAATTGATTGGTTTTCCATGCGCTCACGTTGTTGGTGCTATGAAGAAGAGTGGTAATGATTTGAATGCATATGTTGACCAGTACTATCATGTGTCGAGTTTTAGAAATAGCTATTCGTATCCGATTTATCCAGTTCCTACCATTTGGAAGTCATATTGTAATACGGATGCAGAGGTTATTCGTCCTCCATTGTGTAGGAAACAACCTGGTAGGCCGAAAAAAACGAGCATTCCTTGTATTGGGGAGAAAGTTAGACAGATTAGATGCGATACGTGTGGGCAGATGGGTAACCACAATCGCAAGTCGTGTAAGGAGGCGTTGCATTATTAGTTTTTCATTGTTGGTATTGGTAGTTTAATTCTTTGCTAGATTTTGATTTGTGAGATAAATATTGAATTATGGTACAATTTTTCACAATAATGAGTATTGATTGGGCATTTCCATTTGTTTGTTTGAAAAGTATTTTCATTTGCGGAATATTGAGTATTGAATTATTTTAGTAAGGTTGTGGATTGCTTCTACATGGCAGGAAATGAGAGATCCACTAAATGAAGATTTGAAATCATGATTAGGAAAAAATGAAGTTTTACACAAACCCTCATTGAAGAACAGTAAATGAGGAACAAATTTCAACAAAACAAACATTAATTCTCATTACACTAATTTTCAAAAGAGTACTCACAACTGAGCTGCAAATGAGGATCGAAATTTGGCCAGAGCAAATTTTTATGTCAATGAGGATCAAATTTTATGCTCACAACTAAGCTGCAAATGAGGATCGAAATTTGGCCAGAGCAAATTTTTATGTAAATGAGGATCAAATTTTATGCTCTGGCCAAAAATATAAGTTTATGTAAATGAGGATCAAATTTTTAACAAACATATCAGGAAGTTGTGAAGTGTAAGCTCTAAAAAAATCACAGCACTGCAATCCTCATTGTAAAGATGCAAATGAGGATCCAAATGTTAAAAGACAAAAGCAGTCATCATCATTTGATTTTTAGGTGTATGGCCTCTTTTAGCACTCTTTTTGTTCGTGGAAGTTATGGATTTGCAGTGGTAAATCTATAAATGCCACATGCTCAGTAGGCATTGATTGTACTATTAGTGGTTCTGCCCATAATGTGCTTATACATATATTTTTTTATTCAACCTGTGTAGATAAAAGGCACAATCGAAATAAGCTCATGGATTCATCGAAGGTCAAGTTAGATCAATAAAGGGATTTTATCTTCGAAAGTTGAAACCCATTCGATTGCACATGTTTCAACAACTATTTATCATTTTAACAGAAACTCCACAACATTCATGTTTGGCCGGAATGACCATCAACTGTGCAATTCGTTCAACATATTCAAAATGAAAGATCTTCAATCAAACATTTCACTCAATGAGTATTCCAAAAAAAAAGATCCATCACACTAGCCATAGAACTAGTAATGCTGCAATAATTCTAAACAAAATAATATGTATTGTCATTAAACAAAATTAAATATGAGGATCAACTGTTCAGTTCTGTAATTCAATTTAGTTCTTCACAAAATACATAGTTGTCAGAACTCGTCATTTTTTATCTTAAAATAATTTTGGTTGCTTGGAAGCTCAACATCATCTTCATATTGCTCACTTTGGCTTTGCTCCGTGATCTGTTAGGATCATTTAGGAACTCATGCACAATTGTGGCCCGTAGCTTCTGGCACTGTTCAACTGGGAAGATAGCATCAATATCCTCCCTCATGGCATATTGTTGCATGATATAGCACACAATGATACCACAATCTAATATGTACAATTACTTATTAGTTAGAAGCAACTTTTTTATAAATTTTTTATACTTACAATTCGTGAAATTATCAATATATTGAACAAGCAATTTTTAATACTTACAAGCCTGGGTGTTGTTGTGGGTATATGTTCACCGATATGATTTCATGAACGAAATCCTGTGTAACCAGTTGCAATGGCGATCGGTCTCTAAAGTACTGGTCCACATACGACTTCTGAAATAGATTGTGTAAGAAATTAGAAACAGGACTTTAACAACAAATATGGGATTCATTTATGTGTAGTTTAAAATTTGAATTCCTTCACTTACTAATTGTTCAGCAATAAGTAGATGTGCATCATGCGACCTCGGCTTTAGGGGGTTGTAGTGATACCAACCCCCAGTATGCGTATCGTAAACAGCAATTGTCCAATGATTTGCGTGGTTCAAGGGAAAGAGTATGTACCGAGAAAACACTGACTGTTGCACGGGGGTCTCAAGTGCTCTTTGCGTGTTCCTCTCTTGTCTTCCCACTCAATAATTGCTGTTCAATACAAACAGATTATTAGATAATTTCATACATAAATTATAGTTACGTTGAATTACATAGCTTACATATGTGAGACTTGAGAAGAAGTACGCCATGTCAATCGGGTTAGGAAGGTATTCATTTTCAGGGAAATCAGGTTTTGCCACGGCCAGTTTCCTTCCCAGAATCTCAGCAAACCCATCAATCACCTGTTGTTGTTTGGTCACAGTAGTAGTGAAAATGGGTATGTATAATGAGTATTTAAAATGATGATGTAATCATGTATTGGAAAGTGTGATTTTTCATCACATATTGGAAAATGAGTATTTCAAACGCTTTATATGAATGTGAGTATTTCAAATTATGTTACAAAGTGTAATTTACAGAGTTTGAAATGAGTATATGCAAATGAGTATATGAAAACTAGTATTTCGAAAGCTTTATATGAAACTTACAGAGCTTGATATATCTGACTTGAATAGCAACTCTCGAATGTCCTCTGTGAACACACAAGTATGATTTTCGTTTCCTTCCCACACACATGCACTATTATTGTAGGTAGGTAAGTAATCGCAAGAACATGTGAATTACATACATTAAAGTACATGTATTGAGAGATAATGTTACCTGCATTTTTTAGTCTTCCATATGGTCATTATTTTATCCTTGTCCTCTTGAGCCAATAGAATGTTAATTGGCTTTTTACTTATGGCCCCAACGGCATCAATTTCTTGCCGGCATTCAAATCACGTTGTGGCTCATGATCAACATCCACTATCAATTGTTTGGCTTTGGATGTTCCCTTTTTTTGTCTTTTCGTAGCATGCTTCAAATCTTCGTAATTATTATCTAGCAATTTATTTTCCTTCCTACTCTTTCCCTTAATATGTCTCACCATGGAGCTTGGTTTGGCAATATCATCAGCAGGTTGCATATTATGCTCATTCATTCTCATGGTTGCTTGGGTAATCTCGTGGATTTCCCTTTCATGGAGTTGAAAATGCAGGTCATCATTTTCTTCCTTCAATGCATCGATACGTTGGTTTAGACAAAGTATTTCATCATCACGAAGCTTCACATTCTCTTCTAGTTCAGATACTTGCTCTCGTAGTTTCCTGATCAATTCAGTTGGCTCCTCATCCTCATTTACAATGGACTCATTTCCTTCTCCATCATCTTGCCACATCCTCTTCATAATCATTCTCAATACCGTCATGACTGAACTTCATGCCTTCATTATCAACATTGTCTGCAAAACATGTAATAAATTGATTGAAAATTATTGTTTCAATTCACAATTATCATGAAATGACCACATCTCTCTAAAAATGAAAATAGGTATCAAAAGAAAAGAAGCAAAGAAACAGAGAATGGATGCTTAGTTGTATAGGTTCTCATTCTGAATCCAAATTTCTCTGATGCACTATTGTTTTTTCCAGTTCTAAGCATTTCTCAAATATATCTATCGATCTATTTTTCCAGTACATCCTCTAGTTCTGTTAATATTGATTTTTTGATTGCCTAAACAAGCATAGTGCTGCAAATCCTCATTGCAGAGCTGCAAATGAGGAACCAAATTTAAAAAGCAAAAAACAGATTTATCACTGAAATATATTGCAAAACAAGATTCCTCATTGTATAGTACTTTTAACAGGACAATAAGAATACTTAAGTAATGCGTGTAAACAATAAAGAATACTGCAAGTTCGGAGCCAAACTCACATTCTGCGTTGTTAGCATTGAGAATATTACTGTGTTTCATTCCGGTGTCATCGCCAAGAATCACAATATCACAATTCATTTCCTCTAGCGTGGTGTAATTGCCTTTGTCTTGTTCCTCACCCGTATCTGCATTTACATTACTTTGTACACTTGCACCGTCATGTACAATCTTCATTCGCTTCAACCTTCTATTGAAATTTTTAATCTCATAATCAGTGGGGCAAACCTCTCTAGTGCGAACCTACATATCCCAGTTGGTAAAACATCAAATTATAATGTTACAAATACATGTCAATTTCTATCACATATGAGCTTAATAAATTGACATAACGACATATATGTTTTTTCACTTTCTTCTTAGATATTGTTGTGAGTGACATGTTTTTGACCTCCTTTTCCATCCTTAGTAGGTCCCACTTCACAAATCTTGGAAATGCATTTTCGTTTGCTGGATGCACTAGAGATGTATGCTCACAAAACCAATACTGTAGATTTAAAATGTAAAATTTTAAAATTAAAAAATGTGATAATAAAAATTCACATGACTGAATAGAATTGGCAAAACATCTTTTCCCAACTATCTTCATAACACTAATTTTCAGCATTTTTCAAATGAACGGTGAAACACCTAAATATTTAGTAGAACTAAACAAAATGGGATACAATTGATGACTAATGAGTTTTGAAAAAATGTGCGTCATGAACTATGTTAAAAAACAATGAGTTCCTAAATGATTTACATAAATCCTCATTGAAGAACAGTAAATGAGGATCAGATTTTAACAAAACAAACATTAATTCTCGTCACACTAATTTTCAAAAGAGTACTCACAACTGAGCTGCAAATGAGGATCAGAATTTGGCCAGAGCAAATTTTCCCAACTATCTTCATAACACTAATTTTCAGCATTTTTCAAATGAATGGTGAAACAACTAAATATTTAGTAGAACTAAACAAAATGGGATAAAATTGATGAATAATGAGTTTTGAAAATATGTGAGTCGTGAACTATGTTAAAAAACAATGAGCATAACGAGGATCAAAAAACCAAAACCCTCATTTATGGACTCCAAATCCTCATTACATATTTGCAAATGAGGATCAAAACTCTGCATATCCAGTGAAATAAATCAAGTTCTCAAAATCATAATCCTTATTACTATAAAGAGTCAAATGTTCTTACCAACAATGCCATGACGCATCCGGTGACTTTGTGTGGTGTATGGTAATTTGTTTCGAT
>JAULJZ010103070.1:0-11828 GCA_032270985.1 Heliamphora pulchella | reverse complement strand
ATTTTTAGTCAAAAAACTAAAAAGCTAAAGATGTCAATCACAGCCAAAGTAAAGAATTTGTTTGATTTTAATTTAAAAGGTAAATAAAAAATTTAGTTTAAAGTGGCCTTAAGTTAAAAGAATTTTAAATAAAAAAAGTTATTATAATTTTTAAAATTTATATGTACATAATTTTATATCCAATATCAATCTTGTTTGCTAAACTTGACGTGGAAATTTTAAAAATATATTTTTATAAAAATAAATGTGTATAATAAAAATTGTGATATTTTTTAAAAAATATATAAAATTATTTTATGTAAAAATGCAAATCGGCTAAAAGATTAAAAAATCTTAGGTTAACAAAAGAGACATTTTTACTTTTTCTAATTTAAGTTAAAAGATAAAAAGCTGGATTTTAAGTCATTCGCCAAATAATACCTTGTTTGGGTTAATTTTGATAATTCTTGCTTTTTGTATTAAATTTTTTTTCACATTTTAATTAAATTTTTTTACTTCTTCTAAGTGTCTTGATGAGATAAATCACATCAAAATAGAAAATAATTCCTAACTAATAGAAGGCAGAATCCAGTGAGGATTCAGCTTCTATTAATCTTGACACTTATATAAAGAGAGGCGCTCCCAAACCACCAGGTACGCAATTCTTAAACCTAAGCTCTTGCCTAGAAACATCTCTGAGAGATATCTAACTTGAGCGTCGGAGTGCTTTCCGGTCACACCCGGCCGGTGGACGCTAACGGTGTTCCTGGTGGTTGTAGGAGTTCGGCGGCGGAGCAAGGAGCATCCAGTGAGTTCGGAGAAGAAGAGTCCAACCCATATTTTGTTCGGAATCAACAGTATTAGGCCAATTTACCTGGTCTTGATTGTGCCGAACAAACCTAAACAATTTGAACCTCGCACACAAATATATAGAAGGGCATGAATCTTCAATTTGAACGAAAAATAAAAAAAATAATTTTTTACCTAATTAATTTATTTTAAAAAATTAGTTTAAAAACTAAATTATCAAACAAGTTATTTTAAATTTATTTTTAATTTTTTTACTAAAAATAAAAAAACTAATTTTTAAGTTAATTCAAAATCCAGCCCTTAAATGATAACACCGCGTAAAATTTTATTTCCAATTAAGTCTCGAATCACGAGGTTACAGCTCAACTGCGTTTAAATGGACCGATACAGCACGTGTTCGCTTCCCCGTGCTTTCCCCTTTCCACGCCCATCCTTTTGAGACGTGTGCGAAGTTATTAGGCAATAGATATTAAAATAATTGAAAAAAAGAATTATTAATATATTTTTAGAGCGAGATTTATTAATTTTAAAAATATTATAAATAAATTTTATATATTGTTTATTTATTATTTATAATGGCTCCGTTTGGGTGATCTTACTTATTTACTTATTGAATTATAAGTTAAAAAATAAATCACGTTGTTTAAATAATTAAATAAATAAAAAATAATAAAATAATCAAATAAGTAAATAATATCGTTTGAGTAGCAAAATAAGAAAATAAACTAGTTTATAAGCCAAATAAACTGGTTTATAAGCGACTTATAAGCAAATAAGCAAATAAACTCGTAGTTGACTTATAAGTAAATAAGCAAATAAATCAATGACCACCGAAATAAATTTACTTAAATGGAATATGACTTATTTGCTAATAAGTAAATAAGTCAATAAATAAATAAGCAAGATCCACCTAAACGGGGCCAAAATAATGAACCGTAGTAAGCATTTTTCTTCTTTCATATGAATTTTTGTGTAATTTTTTTAATGTTAGTTTAAATAGGTACATTTTTTATTTTTTTTGTCATCACGACAAATTCAAAAATTAAAAATATTTAATCAAATTCTTAAATTTTAAAACTAAAAATATTTAGGTAAAAAATTAAGAATAATATCGGATAAGTCAGAAAAGGTCATTTTATGGCTTTTTATTAAGTTTTGTCTTTTAGTAAAAAAAAATTTTCATTGTTATTATGTTAACCAAAACGACTATATACTTGTTACAATTGTTTTATCTCAAAGGATAAAAAAGTAAAAAATACACATCATAACATAAAGAAAAATCTAAACAAATGAAAAAGGAATCATTACTGGTAATTCAATTTGAATAGATTAAGTAGTTTTGTATCATTTTATTCTTTCAATTCTTGGTTTATTGTGAAATTTCCCGAGCTATAAGCTCGTTATTTGTTGGAATTGAGAGAGCGACTAGATGTTCATAGGGTTATTTAGCAAAATTATTTTTAGTAATTTTTAATTTTTTATTATTAATTTTAATTATAAATTATAAATTATTTTAAATATTTATAATTTTTATTATAATTTATAATTACTTTTTCTGCTGACAAACTTATTTTATTATTTTTTCAAATAAGAATAAATTTGAACAATTACTTATGTAGTAAATAATCCCACGAAATATTTCAAATTACCAAATAATTACTCAAACCTCGTCGACCTCAGAAAAAAAAATAAAAAAATCTTACTGCCACGCGTCTCCTCTTCCCTCCTAGTCCGCGTAACATGTGTTCTGTTCGCTTACAGCAATGGGTCAGACATAGGCAGTAGGGTACCTGCTCTGACTTTGGATCACTGCAGGTCCGTTGTGGGTTTAATTTATATTTTAATTAAAATTATTTATTATTTTATATTTAATGAGTAGTTAATTAGTTTTAAAAATTTAGAATAATCGGCCATCAATATTTATATGATCGGTTGCACATTTATCTTATATTTTATTTTAATAATTTGTTTGGGATATTTTTTAAATTTAACTTTTAAGAGATTTAACTTTTTTTAAAAAAATAAGAATAAAAAAAAGTAAAAGTGTTTAGAATAATTTGAAAAAATAAATGTTAAAAGAAAAAGAAAAAATTTTTTTTAAACTTTTTTAGTTGCTTTAAAAGTCGTGCAAGAGGATGATTCCAAACAATTCAACTTAAAAACTGAATTTTTTTAAAAAAAATCAATTTTGTTATTAATCCCAAACATGGCCTAAAAATCTAATAAATTGGTCTTTTATTTAAAAATAAATATATTTCAATCATATGAATAATTTATTTTAAATAATAATTTTAATTAAATTATAAAATCTCAATAAAAAAGCAACTTAAAACCACAACATACTTGCTGTAACCAATACACAACAAGGCCCTATTACTTGTTAGACGTAACACACACCTTATCAACTGGGAAAATTATCGGTACTCCAACTACATTATGGGTGTTTGGTAAAATTATTATTAATAATTTTTAATTTTTTATTATTAATTTTATCTATAAGTTATAAATTTTTTTAAATACCTACAATTTCTACTATAATTTATAATTATTATTTTTACTTTAAGTAAATTATAATTTTTACTAAATACTCATAATTTTAGCTATAAACTACAATATATAAGCTACTAGTTTTAGTAATACCAAACACCATCATTGATTCATTATTTAAATGACAATTTTAATAAATAAAAATATATAATACACACTGTGTCATTATTGTCTTTTATTTGTTCAATAAAAATAAGTTAACATTATTGGCAGCTCTAGAAATATTTTTTAAGATATAAAAACCGTTAACTAATCCAACATATTATATGTCAAAATGAGATAAATTTCATATATTGGTTTGTGTCGTATCGTACTAAAAATATTTATTTAAAAATTTTATTTTAATTACTAATTCATAGGATAGTGGCTAACGTTCGGATATCGCCTACAGGGATCTGATGCGAATTTGATTTATTTATTAGAATATTTTATTAATAATTTTTCTTAAGAAAAATGAGTTTGATTTGAATCATAATTCTAACTAAACTAAAAGAACTAAGAAATCAAAATTTAGAATTCAAGTGATAATAAAGAGGTTCATAAGGGTTAAAATCCTCCATAGACAGTAGTTTTTAGTTTTATTCAAACTCTAATTTATTTTTATTTAATTCAATTCAATTCTATTGCAACTATAAGACTGATTAAGATTATCAGGAGGATAAGTTTGAATCCAAACCTAGCATACTCTATTTAAGTTTTTGGCTCGGATCGTTCGGAACACAACTCATCCTAAATATAAAATATCTCACATTTGAATATTGAAACGCAGATATAACAGTTATAGGATCTCGTTTTTACAATTACAGAAAAAAAAACGGAACTAGATATTTAAATTAAAAACTTGTTGATCAAAAGTCAATGTCTCAAATTACACAACGAACTGAATCCAAAATGAAGAATAAACAATCGAGTTTGAACTACTCCTAAAAATACCAACTATGGATTTATCATTTTTTAAGAACAGAAAAAGCTTAGCCGATCATATTGTGGCTAGAAAGCATGAAAAGTTGAAGAAGAATATAACCTCGAGCTTCTGTCTTCGTCTTCTTTACATATTCCAAGCCTTTTAGTTTGGCCTCCTTACTTCTCTCGCTCCTTTGTCTTAAAAAATCAGAGTTATCTGTTTGAGGAGCCTTGGCCACCTATTTATAGGTGTGCAGTTCGTCCAGAATTGCAGTGTTGGAATAGGACACTGACTGTGCGCCTTGTCCAGACGGTTTTAGGTTTCGTCCAGACGCCGATGGATTTCGTCCGAACGCAATTCATTTTGTCGAGGTTTTGTCCAGACTTTGGTTGATGCTCGTCTGGATGTTTTCTTTTCAGTAGCTTTTTTTGTCCGGACGCGGAGAAAGTCCGTTCAAACGTGGATAAAATCTGTCCGGGCATAACTTCTGGCAAAATTTCCTTTATGTTCCTTGTCTCTTTTTTGTTTTGGTTTACATCATTTTTTTAAGCTACTCCCTTTGATACTGTTGACAAAAAACTACAAAACAAATTATTAAACACAAAATCGAGACTTAACATAGTGTATTTTGTTGAATAGGATCGATACTTTTATTTACCGATCATATATTAATATGATTGTTTTCACATCAAAAACTTGTAAATAAATAAACTTTTGTGATTATTTCTACCTACTTATCATATTTTGAAGTTGTTGCACGATAAGTTTGTTAGCAATATTATTAAATATATATATATTTTTAATATATTTAATAATTTGGTTGAGTATTTAAGTACTTAGTCAAGGTGTTCAAGTATTTAGTTGATTGTTTAAACCTTTTAATAAGGTGTTCAAGCATTTAAATTACCAATGCAAATATAAAATCTGTACATAAATTTTAAAAATTAAAAATTTTAAGGTGTTCAATTGAACACCATAACTTACATGTGTAGCCGCTCCAAATCAATATTGATGGTGTACGCGGGTTAGACAGGTCGGCTAGAATTAATAAAATTAATAAATCATTAATTAGATTCAATTTTAAAATAAAGTTCGTCCCATCTTCAACCATCTCTATAATTCAAATATTACTAATGTAATATATGTTTAAAAAAATAATTCGTATAAAAACTAGGTTAAATAGATATTAGTATTTATATTATTAAAATATGCTTATTTTTGAATTAAATAAACAGTTTAATTTTAAAATCACATATGCCTATTAAACAAATGTTATTAAATTGTGTAATTAGTAATATTTACTCTTTTTTTCTTACACGAGTAACTTTTTAAACCATTTTTACAAACTAAATAGTTTAAATCACATATATGAGCTCGAAACTAACCAATAACAATCTCAACTTTTTGGTAAAATAAAATTCTCACTTTAAAGCAGAACAATCCCAAATTCACTAAAAAAATTCCGTTTATAAATTGATTTGCATTAATCGATATTCTAAAGTTAACCACGCAAATTAAAAACTAATAACCACAAGAAACCAAAAGCAATCAAACGAGATACACAATTTTTATGTGAAAAACACCAAATTGGATAAAACCACGAAACCAAACCAAGTATAGAGAAATCAAGTATTAAAGACGAGTTTAGTTACAAGAAATCTTATAAACCCTGTTCAATCCACAACTTACGATAATAAGCCTATCTTGTCGAATCTACGTACACAAACTGTGCTCAACTGCCGATGGGATCCACCACCGACTTATGCGAAAAGACAGTGCAAGCTTTGTTATGTCGAAACCTAAATGTGAACTCAGCAACACTTCCAAATGCCACTTCTTCCCATCGAATCCGTCTTTAGGACGATCTAGTCAAATGGTTTTACTTCTTAGTCAGTGAAAGATTTGTCCCCTGGTGTACGTTGAAAGCTTTTATGGTATAACTCATTCGAGAGAGCTTGACGGTCTTAAGAATGGTTCAGGTGGGGGGTTTCTCTTAAAAATAAAGAAGACGAATAGAATCTAATTCATGTTCATGCTAACAGAAGAGCGGATCCAATACTAAGTTGACTTTCTTTCTCAAGAAGTGCAGCTAGTACTTGAGGAATTTTGGGATTCCTTTCTCTCCCATGCCCTTCTGAGAAGTACAAACAAATCCAGAATGAGCACACCGATAACGCCAGACCATGAAAATGTTCTAATCTACCTTAGAAAGAAAAGGATCCCAAAATTTCTCAACTAGAAGTTTGAAGTAAATCACTGGTTGATGATGTTTTTGCAAGCACATAAACTATTTATTCATCAAGCCACAATATTTGAGAGATCTTCACGTTGAGAGCACCTGATAACAAAAGTGTCATTTTCTCAATTAAAATCCCTCATCTCATGAAACCCTGGCAATCCCTATAAATAAGAAATTCTAGCAGCCTCTACAATCACTTAAAAATCGTGAAACTCTAGCTATTATAAAATAGTTTCGCGTACGGACCGATCGAGCGGTTTAAAACAGCTTGCGGCTTTTTTAATTTTTTGCAATTTCTGCACTATTTGTCACTGTTTTGATGTATTGCTAATTGACTGCTTCAACTTATAAAAACTTAACTTTTCAAAAAATCAAGTATTTAAAATATTACAAAATAAAATATGAATATTTTGTCACAAATTTACCAAAAATATTAATACGGAGGTTGAAATTTCCTAACATTCACCAATCAAATAATTTGGCAATTTAATTTTTTTAAATTGGTTACAAAACCATCCACCATGTAAAAATTGATTGATTATATTGACAATTTTGTATTAATTTTAAATGAGCTGATAATTTTCAAAAAAAGAAAACATATTAAGTTAATTGTACTTTTATAGTCAAGAGGTGCTTACGTACGTAGTACTCTCGCTTAATAATGTAACAAAAATTACTTTGAATAAAACATTATTGACCCCCCTTTATTGAGTATGTGATATAAAAGATTGACTTACTTAGACTCCGTTTATGTCGTCGAATAATATTTTATGGATAATTACACTTATCTTTCTTGAGCTTTAAAGCTTATTACAGGAACCTTCCCTGTGGTCTCTGAAATTACACTAACTTTCATGAGATTTAATTTTAACATCAATTGCACCCTAACTGTTAAAATTTCCATTGAAATTTAACGGGAACCGCCCCTCCCATCCCAAAACCCACCCTTCCCACCCCAAAATCACCCTTCAAACCATATTTTTCTCCCAAAATCACCATTTCCACCCCAAATTTCAACTGAATGGTGATTTTGAGAATGGTGATTTTGGAAAAAAAAATGTGGTTTGAAGAGTGATTTTGGGATGGAAGAGGCAGTTTTTATTAAATTTCAACGAAATTTTTAACAGTTGGGGTGCAATTGATGTTAAAATTAAATCTCATGGGATGTTAGTGTAATTTTAGATACTATAAGGGAGGTCCCTGTAATAAACTTAAATCTCAGGGGAGGTAAGTGTAATTATCCCAATATTTTATAATAAAAAAAAACTTTACCTGTAAAATAATTTTATAAAATTTTTTTTTGTTTTTGTTTTTGTTTTTCAGTGTTTTGGTGATACTTTAAAAAATGCTTTTTTTTAAAAATATAGAAGTTGCTGTAGCCACTTGTTGCCGACACCGCCACCACTTCTACCACCACCGTGGCCATTATCACTATTACTTCCACCGCTACCACTAGCACTACCACTACAAAATAACATATATCCTTTTTTATAAATCAATTTTGATCTTATGAAGTATAATATTTTGTTAAAGAAATATGTTACATTATTTTTATCAAATCAAATACTGAAAAATAGGTAAAATATTTTACATGAAAATAAATGAAACCTTAGTGTACATTGAATATATTCGTTTATGAAGAGTATCACGTGGTAACAGTTACATGACATACCTCATAATTTGCTTCAATTATGTCATTATTTAATTTTATTTTCACGAATAATTAGGCATTCAATATTATGAGATAAACACATAGTTATGTTAAAATTTTCTAAATACCACATAACTGTTTTATAACTAAATGATAGATTAATAAATAGCATTAATGGTTACTTATAGCTGGCACCATATTGATTAATTACTACGATTGTTTTAAAATGCAACCTCATAAGCATTTTTTTCATTAGTCATAAGTCAAAACTAGAAACACTACTTTTATTAACGGTTAAGACTAACGCTTTATTTTGATAATTTTCTTTTTTCATTTTTTAGTGTTTTACATAATAGAAGTTAACTATGTTTTTTTTCTCACTACTACCACCACCACTACTACCACCACCATAATTACTACCACCACTACTGGCATCGGCAGCACCACCACCCCTATCGTTACAACGCACAACTGCAAGCATCACCCCACCATCATCACAACCAACCATCGCCACTATCGGCGGTCCAAGGTTAAGGTGTTAATGGTTTTAGGTTGAGGTGTTAGGGGTCGAGATTCGATTCAAAGGGTTCTAGACCGGGGGTCCATGTTAGGGTTAGGGTTTGAGGTCCAAGGTCTAGGAGTCGAGGGTTTGAGGATTGGGGGTTTTGATTTAGGGATCCGAGGATGTGGTTAGGTTTGGAAAGTCTGAGGGTCGGTCTAGGGTAGGGCCAGGGTTTGAGTGTCCGGTGGTCTAAAGGTCTTTGGGGTCGAAGGTTGGTGGGGTACTTGGGAGTTTGGGTTTGGGGGTCTAGTTTTGGGGTTATGATGTTCTCGGTTACTAAGGGTTCGAGGGCTCGGGGTTTGTGGTTTGAGGTTCAGGGTCAAGGGTTAGAGGTTGAAGGACGAGGCTTAGGGGTCGGGGGCAAGGTTCTAGAGTCTAAAATCCAAGGATTGTGGTTAATTAAACGTTTTGGGGGTTCTAGGGTTGAGGGTTAGGGTTAGGGAGTTTAGGGTTAGGGAGTCTAGGGTCCTTAGGCCCATGGTTGTGGGGTTCGGGGTTTTAGTCTGAGAAATCAGGGTCATTGATGGGGATTCAATATTTTTTGTTTATTGGGATCGGGAATTTGAGGTTCAGGGATCTAGAAATCAAGGTCCAAGGTGTGGGTCGGACTTTATAGGTTCAGGGTCTTTGGTTCCAAGGTTCAGAGGATTTGAGATCTAGGGATCGGGGGTTCAAGGTCTTGGATTTGGGAGCTAGGGGCTAAGGGCTAGGGGTTGTGGGTCGTAGATGAAGAAAAAGACAATCGGTGTAACAATCAATCGATTTTAGTTGGGGGGATGAAGATAAAGACAAAATTCATTGGACATGTTGGGATATGTTATGTGACAATAAGGAAAAAAGGAGGCATGCGTTTCAAAGTTATACGTGATTTCAACTTGGCCATGTTATCAAAGCAAGGGTAGAATCTGGTGATCAATTCATCATCATTGTTCACAAAATTATTCAAAGGGAAGTATTTCAATAATATCTCTTTTTTGGAACACGGGATGTTCTTACGGAGCTTCGTGAACACGAAGGATTATTTATGTAAGCCAAAATTTCCATTGAAGGAAGGAAGGTTGAAGATTGGAAATGGCCAACAAATTAAAATATGAAAAGATCGATGGATCCCAAGAACCAATTCCAACAAGTTGTTTAGTAGTGTGCCCCTAAATTGCTCGCTAACTAAGGTACATGAATTGATGAACAATGAAAAAACCTAGAACGTGAACCTCATAAAAGAGCATTTCATAGCCAAAGATGCAAACAACATTCTAGCAATACCGATTAGTATCCACTAGAGGGAAGATGAATGGATATGATGGGATATTCTTGGTCAACTCAGCATACTATATTGTGAAGGACATGATGGAATTGATGAACCATCGGTAGCAATGGGAGACAAGCAGTGCGAATGCAGAACGAATGGAATGGAAAATGATTTGGCAACTACTAATCATGCCTAAGGGTAAACACATAATTTGGAAATGTTTTGATAATGCTCTACCAGGGATGTCCAAGTTGGAGCGAAGAGGTTTAGTGGTTGACCCAATTTGTGCTCGACGTGGGGAAAGAAGAAAGACAATGGTGCATACGCATTTCAATTGCTCGGAATCAAGAAAAGCCTGGGCAGTATCTCCTTTCAGATTACTATTTGAATCTGGTGAGGAAGGATCAGTGATTGAAAGATAGAAGATAATTAGGGAAGTGGCTATAAAAGGAAAGGAATATGAAGAAATTTTGGGGCTTGTGGCTATACTAAGCTACGTATTAGGAAAAATATAAATCAATCGATATACAATCTAAAAATAGTCCCCTCATGAAACTGTAAGATGAACTATTGAGGCTTGGAGTGAATACATAAAGGAGATAAAAATGAAAGCATTGATACCAACTACCGTCAAACAAAATCCAAGAGTTTGGTCCAAATGGTCCCAGCAACGAGTACTGTCAAGATTAACATGGATGCTACTACCAATTGCATACACTATCGTTCGGGTGTGGGGATAATAGCACGAAGTGAAAGTGGAGAAATGAAGGCAAGCTGAATATGCTCATATCAGTACCTAGCCAGCTCATATGTGCTAGATGCAATGGTTTGTAGGGAAGCCCTACAACTAGCTTTAGAGAGAAACTTTAAAACTATCATAATATTAGGAGACTCCTAATAAGTGGCTCAATTGTTTCAACAATCTGGAGCTCAATTCTCGGATATGAGATCAATATTAGTGATTGCTTGGCTCTAAGGGAGAAATGTGCATCACATGCTTCTAAATTTGTATATAACGAGGCCACTCAGGTTGTTCATTGTGGAGCCAAATATGCGCTGACAAGTGTAGAAAACGAGTGTTGGAGAAATATTTGCCTACCCTGGCTTTTACCAATAGTATAAAATGACTATATGTTTTTGAATGTCCCTTTAATTAATAAAGCTTTATTTGAGGAAATATATATTTATATATGGTATATACCTTGTTTATCAAAGTGATAGCGAGATGTCAGGGTTGGACTTAGGCGACGTTGTAAGAGTAATCTTGTGTGGTCAAAAAATGAGATTTGACATTGAAGAACTTATGGAAAACTTGATTTTCATTTTTTTTGCAATAATGGATTCCTCGGATCATAATTTATTTTTCGCTTCGCTTGAAGTTTCAAAGTTTTTGAGTAAGAGAGTAGGAAGTTATTGTAGAAATAGAACCAGAAATGAACTACGCGCGTCTTAAAAGAAATTTGTAAGTAGAGGATTCTATTGTCTCTAAAAATTTCTTTCTCTCTCTCTCTCTCTCTCTCTCTCTCTTAAATAGTTACATTTAAAACTGATTAACCTACATATATATAAACGCATACAAGGGAAATTGGATATTTACAAAATCAACAGTCATGGTGGTCTCTCCTGCTTGTAATCAATTATAAACATATAGACGGAGAGAGATAAGAAAGAAGGCTCAATTCAATTGAAGAGAGAAATGTTTTTTATATGGAGACACCAAATGGTGTTTGTTAGAACTAGGCAACCCAAGAAGGGGGATGAATTGGGTCTTTAAAAAAGGCAATAGTAATTTAAAAACTTTTTTTTAAAATTTTTTTAATATAGCAATAAAACAAGATATGCAGATATATAACCAATGCAAATATTAAAAGATGAGGGATAGAGAAA
>JAULJZ010103059.1:0-11829 GCA_032270985.1 Heliamphora pulchella | reverse complement strand
ATACATTACATAATAAAAAAAAAAGTGAGTCACATATATATATATATATATATATATATATATATATATGGTAGATCATGTGGTGCACTATACAGTGTATATAGTTTTCGTGTTAATCTTTGCATAAAGATTTTTTTAAAAGAAAAGAGTTTCTTATTAAATATAGAGTCCTAAATGTTTTGATTTTAGTTTATCCAAAATTGCTTAGTTCAACCCTTAATACGAAGCTTAAGCTTAAGAACTACATTATTTTAATTATTGAAGAACACAAAATCAAGCTTGAATATTAATTTTGTAGCTAAAAACGCGAGAATAGTAATCTTGATATTTGAATTGATGCAATAAGTTTAGATATTTTACTATTATAACTTTATTTTTTATTACAAAATGAATTTTCATCAAAATATAAACAACAATATTAAATTTTAGCTTTACAAATTCTTTCCATTTTTAAAAGCTTATTTTATTTTATTTTTAATTCAACTATATTAAAGCGCTATTGTATGAATTTATTTACGCCCCATTGTACCAACCCTATATATATCTATACTATTCTTAAAAGTCAACACATAAATTTGATTTCTAAAGCCAGCTATACATTTTTTTTTCAAATATACCCTCATAATAATTTAAAATTTTAAAATTTGTAGAAGTAGTTATATGACCACATACTCTTTTCCCTCTTTTTTGTATTCTTTTCTTTTTATTTTGAAATTTCATAATTTCTAATTAATATATTTTATTTTTGTAATTTACTTTATAATTATTATTTTTAATATATGGACTCTTTTTAAGTATTTTCATACAATAACTAATATTACACACTAGTATATAAAATGAGTACGTTGCAACTCAAACCGTGGTTGGGCCTCAAGGTCAAAGCCCAATCCTCGTTCTGGCCCATAATATTTAGTACTTTTAAATAAGTATAGAATATCACGTAATATGATCGTAAATCCGTTGTCGTCCAGCGGTTAGGATATCTGGCTTTCACCCAGGGGACCCGGGTTCGATTCCCGGCAACGGAACAAATTTTTTTTAAAAACCGTCCCCATTTCTTCAAGTTCGCGTTCATCTCACGAGGTTTGAAAAAGGGAGAAATCGCTGAAATTTTACAAATAGCATAATTTGAGGTTAGTGGAATTGCAATTTATTTTTAAGGTTAATTATTAAAACATTTTTTTTTCAGAATTAATGCAACTAATACATAAATCTCATTTGCATAAACTCAGACAGCCATTACAAACTTTTCTAGTGTCTTTCTCTCATGAATATTTATTTTAAAAAATATCATCAATTTTGCCTTAAAAGTAATCCAAAAAAATTAAAAAAAAAAAACTCAAAATCAAGCTTTTCAGAGAAACTAACCAAGGTTTGTGCACTCTCACAAACCATTTGTCAGCCCCACCAAACTTGTGACTTGTGAGTACATTATCTGTCTGTTCCCATAAGCGTTAAGTCTCCCGCACAATCTCTATTCTGCTAATACCATAAACTTGAGCAAACACCAAAATGAGTTCAAACAGGCACTAGTCAAATAATAAAATGTTTAAAGCCTTGAACAAGAAATAAGCATTCACAAAAGGTGTTCAGATTTCATAGAACAATGTCTTAACAACTAACTAGTTGTACTCAAATTTCAAATGTTCCCATCCCTCAAAGGGGGCCAGGAAAACCTTTTTCGACAAAAAACAGCTTCCTTTCTAGAGAATGTAGTTCATTCACCATTTACAAAATGAAAGGAAGGCTTCCCACATAATTTTTCAGATCATGAACCCACCATCATCCTTGATAAGTCCTACGTCCCCAAATACTCAAAAAAAAGAAACTTTGCAAATATATAACCGATGACTAGCTGTTAAGGGTGGAGAGCATGCCACCACTTGCAGTCGGTATCACAACCTCCCAGCCAGGTCCTTTAAGAGGAAGGGAAGAAACAGCAATTTCAGGCTTACCATCTTCATTTAATGGACCAGCAATCAGATCACTACGATCTAAGATCCTCTCTAAATCTTCATCACTGACATCTGTCTGTACCATCTTGTCTTCAGCATCTTCGTCATCACGAAGCAAAGCCAGCAACTCTTCTTCCTGAAATAACACAGCGATAGATAAGACGTCACCGCTCGGGCCAGAAAAACTCATCAACATGCATTCATGTATGTTCATATGCTACGTTACATAGACTCAAGTATATGATTAATGGATCCAGGCATGTGTCGTACATGTTGAATTTATGTCCAAGGACAACAGGTCATAGCTAGACTTCATTTTTTTCTAGTACTTCTATTTTTCAGAGTAAAGATAAAAAACTAAGCATTTTACTTTTAAAATGAAAATCAAGTGCATAAATATATAGTAAGCTTGACTGCTTATACAACCGGTCCACCTAGGAATAAAAGACACATCATTACCCACCTGTGACAAGTGTCCAACATGCATATTTTCCAAATATAAAGAGCTCATGTAGCATGGTCCTATGAAAAGTGTGGAGGACAGCCAATGCAGGGCATAACCGTATAGGCTAATTTGTTAACATGAAAACACTGAGGGTTATGGGATTCCAAACGAAATTGCATATGAAGAAAGCATTGCTGGTATATCTTCTTGTGGTTTAACAAATTTTCAGAACAATTTATGGTTTTGGTCAATTAAGTTCGTTAGATTAAAAATTATCATAGTTTATTTAAATATTTTGAAAAAATGATATCAGAAGTTTCAAAAACACAGATCAAATATATTTCTATGATTTTTTCTCAATATTTGTTTCGACTTTTTTTTTTCCCACAAACCGTAAACGAACATACAATTTATATCCTAGCCTGCTATCAAACCAAATTACTATCAAGAAGAGAACCCAAACATAGCAATAGCTGGCTGGTGTGCTAACGAAACAGTGAACAAGAAATGATTGAACATGATTAGAACAAATATCACAAACCTCCATGCCATCGGTACCACAAGACTTGGTTCTTTCTTGTTGAAATTGCCCTTTCCCAATCACCACATGCTCAAGCTTTAACTTACTGAAAGCTCTTTTCAAAATTCTACCCTGGTAACAAACACCACCGCATTTTCATCAGAATCCAAATAGATATAACATTAAGCTTCACTATATGAAAACAATAAAGACAAGGCATTCATGCTACCTCAATAGATAGAGCTGTTGCTAGCCGATAAACATGAACAGGCTTTGTCTGACCTATTCTATGACACCGATCCATTGCTTGCAAATCCATTTGAGGATTCTGGGATGCAAAAGCAACAAGCACAACTTTAGAAATTTAAAAATGTCAAATGCATCCAAAGAGGCAGAAACAAAAGTAAATTAAAATGGGCCCCAAAATGTAACAAATAACAGAATGACAGAGACGCCAAGAGGAAAAAAACGTACCCAGTCACTGTCATATAAAATGCAGGTATCAGCTGCAGTAAGATTAATACCCAGCCCACCAGCCCTAGTGCTTAGCAGAAATATTCTGTAATTACTGTTCACTTCATTGAACTCCTGGATCTGTTTGTTAATTTGAAATTTTTATCATTACACAATAAATTCACACGTGATGACATTAGATCAGCAGCAAAAAGTAGTAGGTTCACAGTACAGAAGAACAAAAAAATAGACAGCAAATCAGAGAGGAAGGCGATACGCCATTATCCGTTGACAAATTCTGGACTAAAAACCAGTACTACAATAACTATTCAACAGATGACTAACTGAGCATGCCATCTACCATTCATCGACCCAAATGACAGTCATGAGTCATTTAAAAAAGTACACAAAAAGTACCTTCGACTTTAAGTATCTAAAACTCTAACATTACAGCCAAAAGTATGTCCACCTTAGTTAGAACCACATGACAGCTCCCATGCGACATTGGTAGATAGCAACACCAGTTTTAGTATGCTCACAAGTCACAACCATCTGCAGTTATGGCCCAGCATATCACCCCTTCCCCCATACAATACCAAAACCAGAAGTGAACAGATTTGTCTAAACAAATAAGGACAAATCACAAATAGTAGGTTTGCCAAAGATGAATGCAGGGATTCCACAGTGCAAACCCATGAACTTATTGGGGGAATGTCAAAAAAATGACAAGAATTTAGATTGTACAGTACAAAGACAAAAGGCATCCCAGTGCACAAAACTCCAGTGTGTGCAGTGTCCAGGGAGAGGGGTGGACCACGATAGGTGTATAGTACACAGTCTTACCTTGCATTCACAAGAGACTGTTTCCACGCATAAACAAAAGCTTAAATTGGACAATCTGTTAAGATTATAAATATAGGGAACTGCTATTAGTAAAAATCCAGGCATAGTCAACAGCTTCCCCTCCAAGGCTAACCTAGGTGTACAATCAACCTCTAGTACATGGATTCCATCATCAACTTTTATGACCAATCTGTATACCATACGCAAATCAAAAACATAAAGTTTCATTGAAAAAGCAGCAGATTTTTCTAAAGAAAAAATAAAAAATACGCAATTGCATAAAACTGACCCAGAGAACTCATCCAATTTACAGTCTATCACCGACCTGTCTTCTTCTTTCATCCAGTTTCACACTGCCATCAATTCTACAAACTTCAAATCCCTTCTCACTAAAATAGTAATCCATTATATCCAAAATCCTAGTCCATTGAGAGAAGATCAAAACCTGTTTGCCAATTTGACAAAATGAGTAAGGAAAAGCCAATATATGAGAAATGAGTAACTACTTTACTTCCAACATACTTTGTGCTTGCGACCAAATAGCTTTGCTAGTAATCTGTCCAGCAACCGAAATTTGCCACACTGGTCAACTATCTGTTCTACAGGTGGATAGAAATCTGCCAAGAAAGATAAGCCAGAAAATGGATCAAAATTATGAAATTCCCGCTTGCTTAAGACCTAAATAAAGTTACAAAAGACATACAAGAGCCATCAAATGCTGACTCTAAGAGATCAGGATGGTAGCAGTTCTTCCGAAGTTGAATCATCAGGTTATTAAGCTTCCCTTTCATTCCACGTCCTGCCATTTGTAACCAAACTCAGCATGGAGATTTATAGACCATAACTTTGAGAAAGAACCAAGGCAATCATTATATAGAACCATATAGCTATAATATGGAAAAAAAATGCCCTAAACTGATGAATATTTAAACCTGACTCTATCTATGCCACATATGCTCACCTAAGACAAATATACAGGTTGGAGATACAAAAATCATTACTGAGTGAACGTATGACAACATGATACCATCTCGTACTAAGCCACCAAAATACACTTCTCTCAGTTAAATCTAGTCACAAACTTAAAATGCAAATAAAAAATTCACTTAAGAGCAGAAGCATGATTTCCATAAGCAAATCATGCACCATGAATAATTTGGATGAAGAACCACGGATGAAGAACCACAGATTTCCCTGCTTCTGGCATTATGCCACTGATGAGCAATCCTTCAAACTATTAAATTGACAGCTTCCATTTCCTCAAAACTAAGTTCAACAAAATCTCAAAGATCCTAATTCAGTATCTAGAAAATCCAGCTCTTAAGCAAAGAAAATCTACTACCAGTGTCCATCTTCTCCCGCAAATAGTTTTCAAGTGTCTTATTAACGAGATGGTCCTGGAAATTCTTTTGATGATCAGTCATGGTAGCATATAAGATAATCTCCTTTTTCCGAGGAAGCATCTGCTCAACATCTGATTTCATTCTTCGAAGGAGAAAGGGACGCAAGATGGCATGGAGTTTTGCCACTACCTGCAAGTATGAAAAACACCAAGTAATATCCATCAAACCCAAATAAGTAAACATTGTAAAATAACCAAAACTAGAGAAGAATACAAACTTGAGCCTTTCTCTTCTCTTCCAATTCCTCCTTTGTGGCTTCATTGTTGCACTTCCCCGTAAGATCAAACCTAAGTATAGAATCGAAAATCTCAATATGTAACAAGTATGACGCAAGTAAACCAATTGGTCATTGGCATCTAACTTAGTTTTGCTTGAAAATAGCACCATAAAAATGAAATGGAGAAACATCTATAGTAGAGTCAGCTGTGGTACAAAATCATTGATTTAAGGGGGGGAAAGAAAAAAGAACGCCATATCAGTGTAAATGGGAATTTCCCATAAAATGAATATATTAATTGTGTTCCATTTCACAAGAACCAAATTAAAATAAATGCCTTGCTGGCATAATTGCAGATGCAGAGCTCAGATTTGTGATTCAGGAATGGATCCATACTGGGAATATATCATGATACTTGCATTTACTTCTTTCCCACAACCCAAAATTGTTCATTTGATCAATAGCTGCTCTTAATTCCCAGCCCCCTTTCTCCCCCTCCCCCTAACCAAAAAAAAAAGGAAAAAGAAAAAGAAAAAATTATGATGAGCCAAGCTCATAGTGATCAATAAACCATTGCAAAGGATCTACAAAATGGCATACTAACAAATATAACAAACACAGCTGTGCTAATCTCACAAACTTATACCACTTTCATAGTTAAAGCTGGCACTTGAACAAATAGGCATGTTCTGGTCGTCTTAGCTCCAAAATGTTGGTTACTAACTAGAAAAGTAAATGCTTAAGCTTGAGAAACAAAATTAGATCCAATATCATAAACTCAGACTTTGCAACAATTCTTCTAATAAAGAATTCCTCGGCGAATTAGGGTATGCAAACAATGAGTAATATCTTATAGTGGCAAGGTGCTGGTGGTTAATTCTACAATCACTAGCAAGACTCAACCATTATCTAGGCAGACCATATGGCCTCAGATGCTCTAATTTGAAATAACATGAATAGCAACGCCTATAGGATTTAAACTCTTGTCTGTGAATACAAACATATAGCAAACCCATACCGAATATAACTATGTTTTAGAGTAGTTGAATACAAGTACAATTCAGCAAAAATAATTAGTTGAAAGTATTCTCGAAAAATCATATGTAAAGTACAATTCATGGTTCTAAATTGCAGTATTAAAATACGTATCGATATCGATGATATGGCTATGTATCACCTATACATTACTAGATGTCGGTATCAGAGGTCCAAAATCCCATTACATATTTACGGATACGTTATGCAACGATATTTAAAACTGATTATCATGAACAAAGTAAAAAGAAAGAACAGGCAAAACATACTAACCACGACTCAAATTCCTCATGGGATGAGAATATATCAGGCAAAATAAAGTTCAACAATGACCAAAGTTCTGCCAAATTGTTGTGCAGAGGAGTCCCAGTTAACAGAAGCTTATTTTCAACAGGTAAAAGCTTCAATTCCTTCAGCAATTTGCATTTTGAGTTTTTCAGCCTGTGCCCCTTAAAGAAGAAAGATAAACAGTTCAGATACCAGAGTGGAAGTGTCCAACCAGAAAGTCCACGCTGCAGCATGTGCTTACTAATGCAAGAGAGAGAGGGAGAGAGAGAGAGAGAGAGAGAGAGAGAGAGAGCTATTGACTAGTTAGTTTGAGGATTACCTCATCTACCACAATATATTTCCAATTATAATGCCGCAAGTGTTTTCTAGCATCACCAAGTGCAACCTCATAAGAAGTAACTACAATGGGGAATTTAGGGCCTATTGTTCTTGGCATGTGATTCCTCCTTATCTGATCCCTTTCCTTCCTGTCGCCATGGTATATTATTGCATTCATAGATGGCACAAACCTTTGAATAAAAGGGAAAAGAAAAAACAGTGTTTAGACATTGGAAAAACTACAATTGGAAGAAAAGAGGCTAATATCAAAAGAGAAGCTTACCTAGATATCTCATTAACCCAATTAGAGAGAGTTGAAAGCGGAGCAATGACCAAATAGGGCCCATCCAACCCCTTCCCTTTTAAGTGTGCAAACAAGCCAATAGTTTGAATCGTCTTCCCAAGGCCCATTTGATCAGCAAGGATGCCATTCAATCCATTTTGCCAAAGTGAAATCAACCACTTCACACCTTTTATCTGATAGGTCTTTAACTTACCACCAGTCAATAAGGGTACCAGATCAGCTTGCTCTTTCTCAGCTTTCTCCTCCTCTGTGAGGCTCATATCTTCAGGAGCATTGCCTTCATTAGTTCTTGCAAGCATGGCCGCAACAGCTCTCTTGGCCTTTCTCTGAGGGTGATAAAAAGTAGCAAGATGTCAAAGATTTTTGCAGGAGAAAAAATAAGTTGTCAAGATATAATTACCCCACAAAATCAAGACACCAAAAAAAACCCAAAAAAAGAAAGATGGCTTAAAATTGTCAGCAAAACCAAGGAAGTTTCCGATTGATATTCAACTCTGTCATCCTGTTTGCCAAAGGTAAAAAGAATTTGGAAAGAATGGGGTTTGTCACCAGAACAAAGTGATGATATACAAAAGATGTCAAGGTAACGTGATATACCAAAGATGTCAAAGCTACCAGGATATATGTATGTGTGTGTGTGTGTTTGTATAACTTCATCAACTAAAACCTAAGCAAATAGAGATATCAAGACCAAAGTAACCCAAAAAAAAGAAAGTAACCACAGAAATAGAATATGATTTTCTCAAGAAGTATTATTTCCAGCTGAATGTATAAAGCATTGCAGTAACGCATCTATTTTACTGAAACAATCTCAAGATTACACTTCCTCATTTTATTTAGCAGGTTCCAACTATAAGGACATGGAAGAAGAAGATGATAAGATGAAGGGCATTGAGGGTGACTTCTTTCTTCTGCTGTTGAGGTATATGTTGTTTTGGACGGGATAGGTAATTGTTTTAGAGGGGCTACTAGTGCAGCTTGGCTTAGGGCGCAGCCAAGTCCAGTCATCCATCTATATCTATATACACCATATCACAACGAATTCTATCTAAAAATTATTCAAACTCAACCTCTCTTTCAACGCGTGCCTTTTAATTAACATTTGACTCACATTGCAGGGCAGTGGATTCAATTCAGCTTCATAAATTTTCATTCAGCTCGATATCAATGATAGGATCAATTGGCAAAACTTGCTATCAACACAATGAGTTGTTATTCTCCATTACAATTAAAGTTGGATGCTTTTCTTAAAATAAGAGTAAAGAAAAGAAGCATTAAGGAGATGCCATGCATATGCTAAAACCCACCAAAGGGGATAGCAATCTTCTACAAAATCAACCTCTCTATATCTATATCTATATACACCAAATCACAACGACTTCTATCTAAGAATTATTCAAACTCAACCTCTCCTTCAATGCGCACCTTTAAATTAACATTTGACTCACATTGCAGGGCAATGGATTCAATTCAGCTTCATAAATTTTCATTCAGCTCGATATCAATGATAGGATCAATTGGAAAAACTTGCTACCGTCACAATGAGCTGTTATTCTCCATTACAATTGAAGTTGGATGCTTTTTCTGAAAATAAGAGTAAAGAAAAGAAGCATTAAGGAGATGCCACGCATATGCTAAAACCCACCAAAGGGGATAGCAATCTTCTACAAAATCATTCCAAAGCCAAAGACTCAATGAAATCTAATGCATCAAAAATATAGTGTTTGTCTCTTAGATAACCAACTATACAAATAAATTACTAAGAAGAACGCCCTCAAACTATACAAGGGGGACTTGACCCATCAAAGGACCTCCTATTTCGCTTTGCCCACACCAACCCCATCACAGCCAAAGACACCAACCGCCAAGCCCTTCTCCTACTACTTGACACTCTCACTGCTCTCCACCCAATCAAAACCCCAATCACGTCCTTAGAAACCCAATCAACCCCAAAAAGGAACAAAACAAACTCCCAAAACTCCCTCATAGAGCCACAATGGGCAAGGATGTGGGAAGTGGATTCCCCCTCCTTTTAACATCGACAACACCAATTGATCGTAATGACATAATGTCCCTCTTTCAGATAAGGTTATCAACAGTAAAAATCTTTCTGTGAACCCAAAAAAAAAAACCACCTTCGAGGAGTTCTCACCTTCTACATACTCTTCTATGGAAAAAACACACTTCAACTCCCTACTAAGCTTCCATAGAAGGATTTGATCGAGAATCTTTCACTCTTCATAATATCCAGTCCAGCATTTCCATGACTACGATCACACAAAAAATCAAGAAGATCCCGCAACTGATTCACCTCAGTCTTGCACATCCATTCTCAAGTCAAAAGTCCCAAATGCACAAATTAAAATCCTTCCATAAATTTTCTGCTGCAAGTGCTCACTAATTCTTAGCCAGAGCAAAAATATCAAAGAATACCAGCAAAGCCATATCACCGCACCACACATCTAACCAAAAGCTAATATGCTTTGAAAACTCATCCCAAACCCTTTCAAGCGCACTTGCCGCAAGAGACAGACTTGAGAGTACCCCAATCACCTCTCAAGGATCCACATTTACTCTGAATCACCCTCCTCTAGACTCTAGTACTTATCCCTCTCTACAGAAAACCTCCAAAACCACATCCTGATGAGAGCGCTATGGCAAGTGAATAGTGCCCTAATATTGAGCCCCTCATCCTTTACAAGAGAGCACATTGTACGCCAATCCATCAAATTATACATAAAGTAATCCACCAACCCATTCCACAAGAAATCCCTCTTAATTAACAACATATTATAGATACAGATGAACTTCATAATAAACAAAGCTATATACACAGTAAAAACATACTACATGAGCCTGGGTAGAAGTTTCTGTCCACGGCTCAAACTCTAAAGACTAACTTTACTATAGCACCTTGCCTGGTGCACATGCACATCCCCATATAGTATTAAGTGCAGAAAGAACACGAAACTCAAAGATGGAGTGCAAAGGGTTTAGGTAATACGAACTACATATGTTGTTTATCGAAGTCGAAGAATAGTAAAGAAAAAAAAAGGCTTACGGTGTTGTAGATTGCAGCTGCTTTCCTTTTTCCACCACGGCCTCTCTTTTTCTCTTTAACAGATTCATTGTCATCATTGACTCCATTCTAAATATAGAATTCACATAATAACTTACCTGTGGCAAGATAAAACAGCGAAAAAATGAAAGTTTCATCTAGAAAGGGGCATGAGAGGATACACTGGTGATAGCATCCATTTTTTCCAGCAGAAACTCCGAGTAAAGCTGGGTTTGTGTAAGAAGCTCATCGAGCTTGGTGAACTGGGAGTCATTCAAGTGTGGTGTCTCCTCGGGATCACTTGCTCTTTCTTCCTTCACCCGGGCTTCCAGCAACTTCTCTTCCTCCTCAGCCATGGCTCTTGATATAAGAGAAGAATCTCCATTTTTGGCATCTAGAAGTACTTCCTCCTCCAAGTTGGCTACAATTTTCTCCTGCATATATTACAAGGTGAGAGAATTCTAACACTAATAAAGCACAAGCAGAAATTAGTTGGTAAGAGGGAGATAAGCTAATGAAGGACAGGATTCTACAATTGCAGCTCAGAGATAAAAAGAAAATCCAAATCAATATCCTAATTCCTACACATGACAGACAGTTTAAAAATGAGCCTTTGCATAAGACCAGGCACGCAAGTGTTTCCTATGAGCAGATCAAGTAATAGCCTAAACTAAACACAAATTTCCAATGATGTTGAAATCTAGCATAAAAACCGAAAGATCACAAATTGACTAATATCCAATGAAACCGGGAAGTAGACATTAATCAGCATAGGTTGCACGTATGGTGTAGCTGTTATCTATCGAACAATTTCCGATGAAGTAAAAGTGGAGAGCATGATACTATAAGTGAAACACTTTTTTTTTACTCCCCCTTCGCAGCATTTACTACCAATAAATGATGTCAATGAAAAGACTGCTTTACCATAAACTTTCAAGGGTTCCTTTCTTGTCTCATTTCCATCACACACACACACACACACACACACAC
>JAULJZ010103048.1:0-11829 GCA_032270985.1 Heliamphora pulchella | reverse complement strand
ACTAGTAGAAAGTTCAGGAGATATAAAAACATCTCTGAAAGAAGAATTAATATCCCCGACTTCATCAATAGCTAAATAACTCCCATTAGCTACTGAATCTAGGATGAACCCTGACAAGGGCGAACATTGCAAAGAGAGTCGGACTATTTAGTCATATGATTTGATGCAGCAGAATCAACAAGCCAAGATTGAGAGGTAGTAGTACCATTACCTTAGAGCCCTAAGGCAGAAAATGCTGACATAATCATCTGCTGAACCATCTTTGGAGTAAGGACAGTTTGATTACCAGCTGTAGAAGGACCAGCAGAAGAAGAAGGACCAACCGCAGCCTGATAGGCATGTGCTTGACAGTTCTAGGGATGAATAGGACATTCTTTGATAAGATGGCCCGGCTTCTTGCAATAAGTGCAAGATTTCTTTGAACAGTGAGCAGTAATGTGTCCATATTCCTTGCAACTGAAACATTGAACCTTCCGCATATCCCTACCCTTGCCTTTCCCATAAGCGGCATATGCAACGGCATTAGATGGCATTTTATCTTGCTGAAAAATGACTTGTGTGGTAAGACGCTGTTCCTCTCGAATTAATTCTCCAAAATAGATATCCAATGAAGGAGATGGATCACGGTTCATCAAATTAAACCAAGTGGCTTCAAATTCAGGCCGTAATTTCATCAAAAACTGGTCTCTCGTACTCTGTTCATGAACTTCTTGAACCGCAGAGAGAGATACTACTGGCACTTTAGCATAAACTATGTCAGCAAATTCACCTCATAAGTTCTGAAATCTAGAAAAATAATCTTGAATGGAGAGATCACCCTGAGTATAATTGGCAATCTCATATTCCAACTGAAAATGTCGGGCTGTGTTGTCCTGATTATAAACCTTCTTCAAAAAATTTCACATACTTTTAGCAAACTTGTATGGCCTTAGATATAAGACAATCTGAGGATCAATAGATCCTAATATCCATGACATTACTCGAGCATCTTTGACCTTCCATTGAGCCAATTTAGACATCTCAGTTAGAGCCGGGTCACTTCCATCAATATGACCCCATAACTCTTTTCCCATAGCAAACAGTTGAAACTGAAATTCCCAAGCAGAATAATTTTTGCCCGTAAAACGGACCCCAAGAAATTCGTTTGTTGACATGATAAATCACAAACACCAAAAAAAATAACTCAAACTCACGAGCAAGGGCGTGAGAACCAGAGAACCAGAAGACCAGAAACCGCAAGCAAGGGGAACCATAGTCGCGAACCAGGGCGTGAGAACCAGAGAACCAGAGTCGTCGAGCAAGGGGAACCACAGTCGCGAACCAGGAGAAAACCAGAGAGAGCCAGAAGGGTGCGACCCAAGAGAAGCTGAGTTGTCGCGAACCAGAGACGATGACCCAAAGAGGCGCGAACCAAAAAAAAAGGTCTGCGCAACCAGGAAGGCTGCCGACTTGAACAAGAAAACCAGGAACCAGAGTCGCCGAAGGTCAGCGAGGTCGTCAGAGTGCTGAGATGAGATCGCCGAAGGTCAGCGAGGTCGTCAGAGTGCTGAGATGAGATCGCCGAAAGCCAGAGATGCGTCGAGAGCTAGGGTTCGCGTACTGTCTTTGCAAAAGTCGAAGTCTAGGGTTTGTGAACCAGAAAACCAGAAAACCAGAAAACCAGAAAACAAGAAGAAGGCCCCGGCGCTTGTACCGAAAGCAAACAAGAAGGTAAACGATGGCAAGATTATGGCTCTGATACCATGTCAATTTTATTCAATGCCTCATACAGAGATTCTCTCCATTATATAAACAATGTTAGAGCTAATCAAGGGCTAATTATATGGCTGATTTCCCATGATTATTTCAATCCTATCTAACTCAAAAGGAAGCTATAATATATACAAGAATCATGCAGCTAATAATACAAGAATCATTCCATAATTAGATAGACTAATTATCGGTTGATATAATCTGACTAACATAAGAAACCCTGTCTCAAATAAAAGATCAGGAATATACTTGTATTGAGATTGAGAAATAAGATGAGAAGAGCAAGTAACATCAATCTCAATAAAGTAACGAAGAGCACCAGAGCCTTGGTATGAAAGTGTTACTCAAATGCAACTTTTAGCCAACAATACTAGCAGAATCATTACCAGAAAGAATAATATCATCAATATTAACAATAGCCACACTAATCCAACAAGTAAGAACGATAAACAAAAACAATATGATTAAACGTAACACCGATGTAGAGACTTGGACCTACTCGTATTTTTATTTTATTATGAACCATTCCCTTTGTTTATATGGTGAAGAGGATTATCGGATTGTTTAGGACCTTAGGCCCTGTTTGATGGGCGTTGTAGGATTAGGAATGGACTATTAATCCCCTTGAGCATTTATGATCATGTTTGTTTTTCTAATTTGGGACCAGACGGTTAGTCCTTCTGGATTGGTAATCCCTTAGATCTGTAGGATTACCAATCCTTGGGGAAGGTCAATACTATTAATTCAGTCCAATGCCATTGAAGCTTAATTACCATTCCACCCATCTACTGCCTCCCACAGGTAAATGCAGTGGCAGCAACGTGGGGAGGGAGCTGTTTGAGTCATGTGTAAGTGAATGGAGAGAGAGAAGCTAATTAGGTCATGTTGAAGAATTTTTAATAAAAATAAAATATCAAAATTTATTATTATTATTAATTAGATTTTTAAATTAAAAAGTATTTCACGTGAGAAGGAATATTACCCTTGCCTTATTTTTTTATTGAGAGAATTATTATCATTTCGTATAGTAAAATAAATAATTTATTTTTAAAGTCCATGACTTTTTTTGTCAATAAAAGTAAGTAAATATTTTAATTATGTCAAATAGTGCAATTTAAAAACATTTTTTAAAAAAATATTATTTTAAGAGAATGCAAACATGCTCTTAAACATCGTGTACTTGCTACGAGTATTAAAGATAACAAATACATAAAAAAATCAAAATTTATAGGGTGAGATGTTAAAAAGCCAGAGCAAACATCGTATTTTGATTTTTTACATTTTACAGCCATTTTATATATATAATCTTCACTAAACAATTTAGAAAATCATAAAAATGAAATGAGTAAAATTTAAATTTTTCAACTTGTTTAGAATGTTAACATTCCAAAAATTTACACCAGAAAAAAATTCCAAGCAGGCCTTTAATTGCACAAATGAATGGTTGAAGCATCAAACATGAGTTTAGCTAGTCCATTATCTAATTCTACCTAAATCAAATATTAAAAAAAAAAATACTACCACCTCATTACTAAACTCACCTCATTATCAATCCATACATTAATCCTACCTTATTATTAATCTCACTCAATCTACACCGGTTAACAAATGAGGCCTTAGGGCTTGCAGTGTTGAGCTCTGGAAAGTGTTAATGTGGAAGGAAAATTTGTAGATTCAAGGTCATCACTCGAGCGGTAGTAGGACAGCTTAAGCAGTTTCATTATAATCGCGGCAATATAAAAGGATGTGAGACTTCACTAAGAACTCAGTCTCCAACACCCTTTTCTCTCTCTTCTACTTTATTTTCCCTCTATGTATCTCCCTCTTATGATTCTCATGACGCCAAAAAAGAGAAAAGTGATCTACTCGATGCGTGTAACATTTTAATTGGAGTAGAAGTCGGTTATGGAAATTTTGAAGTTCCTGATTTTTCTCTTTCTCCACTTATTCTCACTTTTCAAATAGTTCATTTAATGCTCCCTAGCTTTATGTGTATTGATTTTCATGTTCATAGCTATATCATGGTTGAGTTGGGATTCGAGTATTTGAAAGGATGTTGGGGGTATTTTATATGCCGTTTCCTTGAACATTAATGCCTCCTCATGATTTGTATAAATGTCTTACTTGATTAGAAACATTATAGAAGTAAATTTCGAGTTTCTTGAAACATGCATGAAATTAAAATTTTAGGGATAATTTGGCAAAAAAATATTTATATTCAAGAAATTGGGAATGTAAATATATGTATTATGAATTCAATGATAAAAGTGCCTTAATTAAGAAATGGAGGAAATTCATAGAAAACGGACTAGTGTGCATTATATGGGAGTATGGTAAGATTTTGCGAAATAATTGTGGAATGTGGAATTCGATGCGAGTATAGAATTTAAAGTGAAAATGAAACGTCGGGTTAAAAATCAAATTTTCGTGTGAGATGATTTTGGATGGTATGTTTTTAAGTCTTGACACGTGTGAGATGATACTTGATCTTGCTTTTGAGCTCTTCACTTAATGCGGAGGAAAACTTCTTACAAGAGAAAGCAATGAGACAATTTACAACGTCCTTACAAAAGTTCCTACCACTCTATTTATATACTCGTGAAGGCCACGTAGTTGTAATACAAATATGGAAACTGAATATCATAACGTTGCGGCTTGCGTCGACAATATTCTGTTTGTCGAGCACTCTTATAACTAAAGAGAACTTTACATCTTATCAACCATCTCCTTTTTGTTAAAGGTTAGTGGTTGTCTTTTAGCATCGTTGGAGCTTTGGATTTTGATGTCCTATGATGGCATGGCTTATTCCATAGTATTGATTATATTCAAATGTTCAATGTCATCTTCAGAGAGTGGTGAATCGTTCTTGGATATAGTTCTTATTTCGAAAGATAATCTTGATTTTTGAGGAAGAATAGTCAAAAGGTTTGGGTACAAGGAAATCTCTATAGGGAAGGAAGGGATAGAGATGGCTACGACTACGATGTATAAGCCACTTGAATGGGTGGTGAAAGTATAATATTTTATTTGTTATTGTTAAATGAAACATATAAGTCATCCATACATGTTACTTGCACCAATTAGGCTTGAGCCTATCCGGCCAAAGTGCTCGTATGTCAATACATAATCATGTTTACTTTTCAATATCAATGTTGTTATTATTATGGTATCCTCAACCTTCTTTTAAAAAGACAGGTGACCATTGAAGTTATGAAGTTCAGAATTGTTCTACCGTCATTGGAACAAGAGACCAATGGTTGTGAATATGTCCACATAAAGTTATGGTTTAGTCAGATCAACATATTTTAAGTAGAAATGTTGGAAAGCATCAGTGCTTGGATGGTATAGAATGAACATTTTCTATGATTTTAGGACATATTGAGTATATGAAAGATGTTTTGGAAATAAGGTTAAATCTCAACGGGAATCAATAATTTCATAATATTGTATAGTTTAAAAAGGGCAACTCTTATGAGAAATTGGGAACCTTAAGAGAACTAAAGTAAACCATAAGGCAGTGAGAGAGTTCTAGTACTAATTGTAAATGAAAAAGTGTATATATGTTTGTTACTTTGCTTGCTTAACTATAACCTAAAGTCAGTTGTGGTGTGAATACCTTTAGAATATTTTTAAAAATATTAGTAACAAACAAACATTGACAAGTGATTGGTAAATCAATATTAGTAATTTGATAACTAATCTTTGTGTAATTGATACAAGTTACATAGCTACCGTGTAACGTACTTAGTTTCCTTAATCGGTCATAACTATATGCATAAGAGTTGTCCTTATTATGATAGTTGATTTTTTTTTTGGTGACGTAAATGTAATACTTTATACCAGAAATGTATTGAATATATAGTGTGTGCATGTTATTGGGCGCATGTTTTCACATGTCAAGAATGCTTAATTGATATATTCATTTTAAACTACATTAAGCTGCATTCTTTAAGCATATTACAGGAAAACTATGATTGCGTGCATAAGTATGATATTATCATTGTGAAAGTCGGTATGATTTGTTATATGAAAGTTGGGAGTAAAGCACTACATGAAACTAACTGATACTGAATGTGTAAGATTACTCCAAAGTCTCATTGAACGCATAACTTAAGTGAACGTGTGCTTTGTTAACTATTTATTAGACTGTGTTCCGTAGATAATGATATAGCTTATATTCTTCGTACAAAGAATCATGTGTGTTTAATTCTTGTTCTTAACCTTTGTTGCTTTTGTTGTTAACTTGTTAATATTGGCAACTCAAAGTGATAGATATGTGCGAATCATTAGAAAGAAAAAGTTAGCTGACATGTTGAATGTTCCAATGACAAGAAGATATAAATTACATGATCCTACACAGTTATTGAACTCTCATCTCCTATATATATGCAAGAAAATTTGAATTATGTAAGATAAAACTTGGGAAATAAGATTATTGTTTTTAGTAAGAATGTAAAAGATACATGCTTATGTTTTGATACAAAGATATAAGTATGTAACAAACAAAGCTGTAGAATGACTTCTAGATAAGAGATCCCTACCCTTTTGATTAATAGGATGTCAAGTTTGGAGGATCAAACTTTCTGAAGGAGGAAAGGGTGTGATATTCCATATATCACCTTGAGTTTTATTTGCGTTGTCTTAGTATCTTGTTAAATATATATCATTAAACCTTTTTCCAACAAGTTAAAAGATTATAATACATTTGTGTGGCATATTATGGAGATGGTGGACACATTATGGTTATCTTATGGAGTTAGTCTCTTTATTAAATGTTTTAAACTATCATGAGACTATTTACCAGTAGCATTTTATGCTTTTAATTATGACCTATTTCCCAGGAAATGTGCTTTTGGTAAAACTCTTCTTCACTGGGTATTAGCTCCTGCCTTCCTTTAAAATCCTTCCAGGTGATGGAACATGAGTGGGACAGAACTTTGAGTGCATTTATATATAAGATATGTAAAGTTATGCTTAAGCATGTAATGATTTTAGGTATTTTGATTTTGAGATGTAAGCACTTTGCTATGATAAATTGATATGGAAGGAACAACCAACTACGTGTTCATATTATACCGCTACAATTATATTATAAATGTTTAAAATTGTAAGTACACAATAGTTCAGTTCAGTAAAGCCTCAGTAGCGACGCTAATGGCCGGTCATGCATCCTAACTTTGTATTATGTTGTTTAGGGTCATGACAGTAGGTGTCTAGCCACTAGGCGTAGCATTTCTAGAAGGGCATGGGAGAGTTATCCCCCATCATTACACTCAAATGTTGCTCTACTTGTTAGGCAGCTTCGAAGTCTTATTCACTTTATTTGATGTTCCCAAGGTAATTCAATTTTCCAATGCGAATTTTTTGTACAATTGGAAGGAGATTGACCGAGTTGAAGCCAGAAAAAAAAATGTTGAAAATCTTGCCCATGTGTTATGTTAAGAACTAGAAAGAAAGAACATGCATGCTTTCCAAAGAATAAAGTTTTGCCGATTTATAATATAAGTTCAAGAATCGTTTACTCAGTTCATATTTTTATTTTGGAAGACTTCACATATATCTGTAGATTTGTTTGGAAAGCGATGTTGATAAGGCTATCTGCCCTGCTCTTTTAGCCCTTTTAACCAGCATCCCCTTATTCTTGAAACTACACCAGGCTACCTAAAAGGCTAGCCTATGTAGCCAACCCAACTCTAAAAAAAAAAAGGGCAACCCCACGAAGCTCCCGCGTATGCGGAGTCTGGGGAGGGGGCGGACCACAATGGGTCTACAGTACGCAGCCAACCCACTTTGTTAGCAAAAATTTAACTCGCCACTATTCATTAACCAAACATTTTAATAAAAAAAAAACTACTCTTTTCTCCAACCCCCTTTCTCTTCCCCCCTCCCCCTTTTTCCTCCTTTTCCTTTTTCTTGGAGTGTGTAAATTGAAACAAGAATAGTTGTCGAAAGTGGCTAGGTAAAAAAGTAGCCGACTTATATAGTAAGTACACTTTTTCGCGTACTTTTGTTAGATAAAATAACAAGCAGTGTTGAAGATGCTCTAATGCAGGAGAACATTAAAAAAATTAGAGTAAGGAAAACATTAAAAATTTATAGTGGGTTTAGAGTAAGGAAACCCTCACAGATAGAGGTATAGAAGGCAACAAAATAAGGAAAAGAATCATAGATCAAACTTTTCACTTGGAAGGTGTGAATATCCAGTTACACCCTTGTCAAGTGGCACCTATAAGACCCGACCTCATCGGCTTGCTTCTGGGCAAGCGGGAATGGCCCACCACTATCTCCAATATGGTCTTAGGCCAGGGCAGGCCTAGGCACCTGCGTGCTCCTTGGATCTCCGTGGCTCATGGCCTACACTGTCTCCAACACCACCATAGTCTTAGACCGGGAGGCCCTACCTCCGCGCTCCATTCGGGACCAAAAGAGGCAAGTGATTTGGAGGTTAGAGCTCAAGGGTTTATCAATAGAGTGGCCTCCAAGCAACTCCAATGACCAGCCATAGAGAGACACTGGCACTCGACTAAGACACAACTCCCAAAAGCTTAGGAACTGACATCTAGCCGACCAACCAGCAGACATCTGCAAGTCGAATAATACGTCATATGATACTCTTTCCAACATATCATATGGACCACCCTAGGCAAAAGATTGCATCCATAGAAGCAGGGGCAAACGAGGCACCTGTCGTCCTTGGTGATCTTGAAGATCCAGATGTCCCCTCAGCATCGCCTATAAATGAGTTCACTCCAGCCTCCAAGAGACACACCATCTCCTATCTCACCACCTCTCCACAAGACATAACTTTTCGAATCTTCAGACCCTCTAGTTGCTTTCCATTGCCACCCTCTCTCTTTCTCTAAGGCTGCCCTGAACTCTCACCTCTTTCACCTCCAAAAAACAAGGCACCCATCGTCCTTTTCTATTGTGTTCGTCACAAAAAAAAAAGAAGAAGAAGAAGAAGAAGAATAGATCAGACGACATGGAGAATTGCTAAAAAAACGTATGATAATCGATACATATCGCTAGAAGGAGAAATTAATACGAATTGGCTGAAGGTATTGCTAAAGCAAAGAATTATGTGTTCTTTTGTACATATCGTACGAGTCGAGATGAAGCAACGATTCAAGCTGAAGAGTTGATTCACAGAAGCTGTGAAATTTGTCAGGTCGCAACGGATCCGCATTGGAAAAATGCAGATTTCGTACTCTCTCTTTTTTTTTTTTGGCAATTTGCATGCTAATCAGTGATTTTCACGTGTTTCGGAAGTTTCTTTTGCAGATCTACACAAGATTGCTTCAATTTATCATGAAAAAACTGGAATTCGAAACCCAGGTTCATGTCGACTTGTCTGAAATCATTAGAGCATCAAATCTCCTACTTTTTCTTTGTTTTTGGCATGGAATTTTACATTTCTGGTTTCGATATACCTCTTATGAGCAAAATCGGTGATTGTTTTTTTAAGATTTTAGCTTTTCTTGATGGGTTTTCGATCTCAGACTGAAGAGCCAACAGGGTTGTCCTTACCCAGCTTTCACATTCTGTTTTTTTTTTTTTTCATTTATATTTGTTTTTTTGCTCACACTCATCGTTACACATGGCATCTTATGAGTCATCTGTGATGCCTAGACCTGAACGTGTGCTTAGTTTGCAAAAATATATGATCTTTTTATCCAAGACGCCGCTAACATATGGTGTTTTTGAGCTTTTTACATGTTTCTGACCGTGAACACTTCGGATGCACACTGTTTAAAGCTTCATTCGTATTTCTTCAGTTGGGGTTTGCAACTTCATAGGCCCCTTCATGAAGCAACATATTATCTTAATTCCAAGTAAATTACTTCTATATTTCTTTAATACCTTTAGGCTTGTTTGCCATTCTGGACCAAGGGGGGTCCGGATTAGATTAGAAGACAAGTGGGGCCCACTTTTCAAATTTTGTCTTTTGGGATTAATAATCCAGCATTTGTATTACGGGACTCATACTAATAGTTCATACTAATAGTCATTAGTTCATACTAATAGTCTGCCAAATCCTAAACTATTCATGCTATTATTAATACCAAGGCGCCTAGCAATATTAGTATCAAACTCCAAATAATCCTCCATCCATATTCAATTGTTAACAATAACTCTACAACTTTTATCTTATTCTTTATATCACCCTAGCCAAACATGAACCAAATTCTCAAAGCCCATGTTTGGTTGAAGGGTTAAATTCATGGGATTAATAATGTACTCTGATTGTTAGTACCAGGACTATTAAGTATTGGATTTATAGTTTAAGTTGTTATGTACTAAAATGTGTTTGATTTGGAGAAGGATAACCTAAAGTTAAATAGTTCATTCTTTAGTTTAACATTATTTATGTGAGATTAAATACGATAAAGTACATAAAAGATCTAATGATTAATTAAATTTTCAAGCCATTCCCCTATTCTTGCTATAGAAACACCTTTCCATGCACAACACTATTCATATGAATGATGCACGACTAACAAAATTAAAAGCCAACAATTATTGCAATGCGTAAATTCTTATCATTCTAGCATGCTATTAGAAGCAAAATTCTTCGAGACAAGTTTGTTTACTGAGAAGAAAGAGATCTGTATAACACTAACACCAACTCACGTATTATTATAAAGACCATAAAAGTAAAATAAAAAAGCAGAAAGATATTTGATTTTGTACACCAATATCTCCATCTGTAATTAATTTCATTTTGAAAACAACAATCCTAAGTTTTTTCTTTCTTCTATTCATTTTATATTTTATTTTTTCCATTTTATTTAGTATTCTATTCCTAGGTGAACTTTTGGGGAGAAAAAAATTCTTTTCATCGTTTTGTTCTTTATTTTTTATTGCTTCATGTAACACTCATTTTTGGGGGCGGGGGCAGGGGATAATTTAACATATTATCCCTTAGGCAAATTATCCTGGGATTAAGAATACCATCTCCACCTGTGTTTAACTTAGTCCCCCATATGGGATGTAATAGTAGTTAAAAGGGATTAAAACTATGGCCTTGGATTACCAACCAAACAAGGTAATACATAGGACTCTAATTAAAATAGTCTTCCCAAGCCCCAAAACCTCAAGCAAATATGCCCATAATATACATAATCATATCCATAATTTCCTTGTATAAAAAAAATAAAAAAAATAAAAAAAAAACAAAGACCCATAATATTACTTAATCTTTCTATCCTTTGTAATCACATCCAGATTATCAAACATGGCCTTAGTTTGTTGTACCAAGTGTAATAAAAGAATCTCAACCATAGTTTCAAATAGCGGTAGCGGTCGCCATAACGGTAACGGTAACGGTAGCGATGACGCGATTTCGGGGCGTAACGGCCATAGCGTAACGGTAGCGATTACCGGAACCGTGAATTTTCTTTTATTTTGCACATATTAACGAAAATGAGCTGATATGCATGTTTTTTTTTTAAACTATATTTATTAGAGTTTAAAATATTTTTTGATGTATTTTGTTTACTTTTGAAACATTATTTAATATTTTTTCTAAATTTTATACTAGTAAGTCTAGTTTTATTGAATAATTTTAATTATTTTCTAAAGTAATTTGTGAATTTATGTCATTATGTGTTATAAATTCATAATATTCAACTTAAATGTCATTTAATTTCTTGTTTTTAATGTGTCTCATCATTTTTCTTTTACTTCTTTACCTTGAGCACCCATGCTCTTGGCCTGCCAAGTGTGCCAAGTGTTCTTTGAACCGTGTAATTCCACCCTTGATGATATGCCCACAAAATTTGCATTGCACTTGATGTCTATTACCTTGAATTTGATTACCAAACTCCCAACCAATATCATCACTTGGTAGGGGCATCACCAGACTTTTGTCGTGGCATTTTCAAATTTCAAGCGTTGAACACTGAACACAAAAAAAAAGTGCGTTCAGTTTCATTGACAAATTTTACTTCATAAATTATAATATAAATTAAAAATTTAAAACCACTAATTAATTTGTATGCAAATAAATAAAGTAATAAATTAACTCAAATATTTTAAATTGTTAACAAATACAAAAATTAATGCAACAGCATCTAA
>JAULJZ010103017.1:0-11831 GCA_032270985.1 Heliamphora pulchella | reverse complement strand
TGTCTAGTTGAGGTACTGGTGATGCCACTGTACCTATACGGATTAAGTCATGCTGAGAAATTTTGAGTTGTGAAGAGGGTGAGCTAAGTTAAAGATTTTGCCATGCAATGCTATTTAAGCAGGAAATTCTGGTTGTTAACTTTAATTCTTGGACTCTACAATCTTTTGAACAATCCGAGTTTGGGTTTTGCAAAGTTCAAGCTTTATGTCATTAATTTTGGCAACTTTTGAGGAATAGTTTCTTTGATGTGTGCACCCCTTATGCCCCAGGATCAACACCTGGCTGCCGAATTTTTTTTTTTTAAAAATATTTTTATAAAACTCTATTCCGTTTGCGTATGCTTGTCATCTCCACAAAAGTCCTGTTTCATGGTCAAAATACCTGTCCTGTTCCTCATAAGTTGATGGCACTTGAAGGAGATTTTGGGTTCATTTGTCCTCAAAACCAACACCTAGCTGCCGAATTTAATTTTTTTAAAATATTTTTTTAAAACTCTATTCCATTTGAGTATGCCCGTCATCTCTGCAAAAATCCTGTTTCATGGTCGAAATACCTGTCCTGTTCCTCATAAGTTGACGACGCTTGAAGGAGTTTCTGGGTTGATTCATCCTCAAAACCTGATAGGGTCAAATTAGGGCTTGACACTAAATGTGCTCCTTGGCAGCAACTTGGCAAGTCACAGTAACCCTGCAGGGGGCTACATTTTGCTATTTCTTGACCTGATGATAGTAATGCTTGTATTTTCCTTTCAGATGAGGTGGTCATTCACTGTTTAGTTGTAATATTTGTTGATATATCAGCTTCCTGAACCACATTGGCTTACTAAGGGATGCGCAGTAGCATCATAATTGAGGGCTTTTTTTCTTTTTACTATCAGTGTTCATGCTACCCTGCAGTCTGCAGGACCTTGTTTACGGCATAGTGCACCATGCTGCCTGTCTCTTCTTTGAGTTCCATTTTGAGTTGGCATACTCTCTCCTCAATTTAAGGCTTCCATCTATCCTCTATGTTGTCAGCACAACCAATGTGCCACCGGTTATTTACATTGGAAGGCGGAAGGCAGAAGGCTTGACCATTTCCCCCCATTTCCATTCACGATGATTTGCATGATCAACTATCTTTCTCTTACACATCATTAACTTCTGCAATGATTTCTTTATCTTCTTCTAACTGAAGTCTTGTAGTCCTTTCTAGGTAAGTAGTCTTGTAGTGTCGGACCAATAGAGTTTCATAAATTTGATTGTAAAGTTCATGGCTAATGTTTCATATTTTGTCATATGGGTCATAAGAGATTAATCTCCAAACAATAATTTATGAATCTTTAATAATTATGTATTAAAGTGCATTCAATATGTAATTCTCTTTACTGTTTGTATGCTTCAGATTATGTTGGGTTTGTGTCTCAAATTTTCCAGCAGAATTAGAAGTTGGTGCTAGCAAGGTGCTTGAGCGCTTAGGATACCAGAAACTGGCGCTAGCGGGGCGTTAGTTAGGCGCTTGAGCACCGGGAGGTCAGGGAGCGGCAGTGCATGGCTCTAGTGCGCGCTCGTTGAGCGCTTGTGCTCAGCTGCGACATTCTGAAGGCATCTTTTAGGGTTTTTTTTGGTGAAAACTTATCCATAAAGACCCTATATGTCGTTTAGGGTTGTAAGAAGTGGTGAGAGTGGGGCACAATATGAGGATATATCAGAGAAGCTCAAGTTAAGGCCAGAGAGTATAAAGAGAGGATCAGATACACCAGAGTGAGGCTTAAATTTAAAGATCAAAGAGAGTAGAACTATTTCTTGTAATTTTTATTGATAATAATGGATAATTCATTTTTTTTCTCCCGTAGAGGTAGGCAGTCAGTCGAACTACGTATATTTTTGTGTTCTTAATTGTTCTTGATATTTTTCATTTGCTTTGTGTGGATAGAAGTTGTGGTTCATTTTTTCGCTGCGTTAGAGGATTTGTGTCCATAAAACCCCAACAGATTATTCTTAGTATCTCTTTCTATTTATGAATTTCATATCCAGACATATGCCATAGCCATTTGCTGCTTCAATTTAGATAGGCATGCCAAACCTTGATGAGAAATGATTGAATGTCAGTTTCCATTCATTTGAGAGGTTAAATTTTCATTCACTTGAGATGTGAAAAAGGAAAAAATGCATATGGTTTATAGTTTCTAGCTTTCTTCTAGGTTCTAAGTTTAAGTTCTTATTTATAAATGTTTATATCGATTTATGCATAGGTATATGTTCAGGTTGTGACGAACATCCTAATTTCATTTCTATACACAGATAGAAAAGTGAAGGTCTCTGCAATCCTCTGCATTTGGTTTTCGGTAACTGTAACAGGAAATGGTCAAAAGGTTACTTCTATTTCTTAAATGGTCCTCCTTTGCATGGAATTAGCCACAGAAAAAGTATTGACAATTTATTTTGAGCAGGTATGGAGTGTTTTGATGTGCAATCATTAACATGGTTCAGTGCTTAGACGGGGTTAAGCATTTGTGTGCTTCCCTGCTTGGCTGCTGCGATCTTGATTTGTATAGGCAACCCAGAGACCTCGAAGATCCTGAAGTTCTTGCAAGGCAGACAGTGTGTATGCTACTGACCCTTACAGTATTGACTCTTTATTTATTCTTTGAATTCTGGAAATGCTACTCACTGTGACTTGTGAGGAGCTACATATTGTCCGCCTTTAACTTTTTAATGTGGTCTTGAGCATGTGACATTGTAGATTTTTTCAGAATGAAAGAAATCATGTTATTTATATTACACTTGCTATCTGATCCAACTTACTTTTCCATGTACTTTATTGATGCTAATTATTTGTCTACTAATTTCCTTCTTTTATTGCCTCCAATGAAAGAGCAATCTAACACTTCTACTGAAGATTATGATCTTGCTGCTTGGATGCAGTTAGTGTAAGTGAAATAGAGGCACTTTATGAGCTATTTAAGAAGATTAGCAGTGCAGTAATTGATGACGGGTTGATCAACAAGGTTTGTCTATGTCTTTGTTATTACTTTTATATGTAAGATGACGATAAGAAAGCAAGGACTCGGACACGGAACACAAAAATAACACAGGTACAGACAACAGACACGATGATTTTCAAAAATCACGATATGGACTCGGCAAGGATCAAGGATCGAAAAAAGCCTTCATATATCCACAGTGATGATTGGGGTTCAAATCCCGATATTCCCTTCCCGCTTACCTATCTGAAAATAAGGATATGACACAAAATATATTTTTTATTTTCTATGTATATGAATATTTCATACATAAGCACTTAAAATATTTAAAAACAAACATTAGTTCAACATGTATATATGAAAAGTAAGAAATCTTTTCATGCAGTTTAAGCATCATTCGCCATGAATTAGAAGAACTTGCTAACACATTAAAACAACAAAAAGGAACAACTCACTCACTAACCTCATCAACAAATTATTGCATCTTAGTTTAGAACTCAATTGTGAACATGCAAATATACAACAAGCATTGTACAGAGATGTGTCTTCAATGTGTTTGGATACGGGACACTTGTCGAAGCCGGGTCCCTACATTTCCCAATAAACATAATAAAAGTTCAGATACAATATGTGGTATGTTCGAGGTGTGTGTGTGTCTGGCACATGTTAGACGCTACTACAGCGACTAACACGAAGTGTCCGTGCTTCATAGATGAGATGCCATTGTAGTACAGCTTTTCCTATGCATCAATTTGATGTGATTATTTATAGTCTTTCCCATGTAGATTTGTTGTTAACTGTCTGCAATTTATCTAGTTTTCCAAATGCTATCTTTATGTATCATATTGCAGGAAGAGTTTCAATTGGCATTGTTTAAGACAAACAAAAAGGAGAGCTTATTTGCTGACCGGGTACTTCATCTTCTTAACTTCTATTTTTGTTGCTTTTATTAAAGTTCACGCCAAGCAGACATTCTTTTACTAAACTAGTTTTCATTTTGTGGTATTCATCTTGCATGAGCTTTTCCACAGCACAAGAATTATGCACATTTCCACATGCATACAGTTATAAAGTGACTGAAAAGCATGCATATTATAGATACAAGTATGATCACAGTCATATTATAGACGGATGCTTATTTGTGCATGTGCATGTTCAAAGAGCTAAAAACTAGGTGTATAGAAATAGTTGTGTGACTTGTCTATGTTGAAAAGTGAATTATGTTAGAATCATTCATCATTACATTAATATCTTGACTCTCTTCCTATTTGCTGCTAATTGCAGGTATTTGACTTGTTTGACACAAAACATAATGGCATCCTTGGCTTTGAAGAATTTGCTCGTGCACTCTCCGTATTCCATCCGAACGCACCTATTGACGATAAGATTGAGTGTAGGCTAGAATACTAGTACACTGCACAATGATTAGAATTATTTACTTAACTGTTTATCTATCTGAAATTTCTACTTAAAACCTTTTCATTACACCAATAATCTTGTTTTGCAGTTTCATTTCAACTTTATGATCTCAAGCAGCAAGGTTTCATTGAGAGGCAAGAGGTAACTAATTGTATTAGCACGAATCGTTTTGAAACCTAAATTAATTAAACTGGGACTTTCCATGGCTGTGATGGGCATCTGTTATTTCTATTTTCTAATTTTAGAGGTCTTAATTTGGATCACTTCATGTTTCCAGGAACACTCAATTTAAATTCTTGGCTTAGTAGAAGATAGATACTCAAGCGTTTTGTTATTTTGTTAGGTGAATTAAATGGAAAAGTAGAACATTTAGCAATATGCACTAAAGCAATACTTTGCCCTCATACAAATAACCTTTCCTAACAAATGTACCACCTTTTGTCAGAACAAACTTGTCTCACTGAAACACTAACTTTGAAACCATGCTTATTAAGCAGGCTTCTTGATATAAGATTTTTCCTAATTTCTGGTACATGAAGTACATCAGTAAGAATTGGGATCTTTCTAGATGTGAACTCTAAATCCACCTCTCTTTTTCCTTTGATAACTGCAGTAGATGAGAACTGTTCGATTGTCTTACAGTAGCTAGGAAGGTGGTATTAACCACCCCTCTTAGATCTTACATATTTTATTTTAGTTCCTCATTGATTCTCAACTTCTTATTTATAATCCTTAAACTTATTTGGAACTCAAATCTTTAGAATGCAAGAGGTACACAACAAAATTTACAACAATCATCTATGAATGTAACAAAAATATTTCTTAGCTAGTAGGGGTACTATGCATGTCACGTACATTACTATGAACAAGTTCTAACAAACATGTGGTTTTTATTTTTATTTTTTAAATTTTAGGAAAAGGCATTCTTTTTATTTTAGCTTGCATGCATATTTTACATTTATCAATAAAGTCACATAATACTTAGGAATTAAGTTAAATTTAACCATGCCATTCATTTTTTTAGTATTAACATGACCTAACTGACATGCCATAAATAAAGAGAATCAAGCATATAAGCAGAAACAACTGTATTATTAATATTAAGTTTAAATATGCCCTCTTACAAATAACCTTTCTTAACAAATGCACCACCTCTTGTCTGAGCAAACTTCTCTTGCTCAAACACTAACTTTAAAATCATGTTTATTAAGCAGGCTTCTTGATACAAGATTTTTCCTAATTTCTGGTACATGATATACATCAGTAAGCATCATGATCTTCTTAGATGTGAACTCTAAATCCACCTTTCTTTTTCTTTTGATAACTGTAGTAGATGAGAACTGTGCCATCTTCTGTTGGTTTATAGGCAGTGAAGAACTTCTTGCCCCTGAGTCGATTCACTATTCCCAGTACCCTCAAGGATATTAACCTCGTATATGACAACCACAAACTTGCCCTTCTTCTTTGATGCTTCTGGTTTCTTCCTTTTGTAGGATCGACTATCTTTTTTGAAATGTCCTGGTTTACTGCAATACCAGCATCCACCTTTTGGTTTTCCTTTGTGTCATTGTTTTGCTTGAACTTCTGCTTTTGATTTTGTTGGAATTCTTTTCTTCCACCATCATTTGGACCTTAGAGTTGTTAGCTCCAAATTCTTTCTTACTCTCTTGAAATCTTGACCCTTCCTCCACACGAAGGTGTTAAGCCAATTGTTCAAGCGTAAGGTCCTCATTTTTGTGTTTGAGATTTTCTTATATCTCTTTCCATGATGAAGGAAATTTATCAATAACAGAGGACACAACGATGATTCATCCATCTTCATGTCTTTATGTTTAAATTGATTTAGGATATGATGAATCTTATGCAATTGATCAATGACAATTATTGTCTACCATTTTCACTTTAAGTGCTTCCCAAAGATCCTTCCCAATTTTCAGGTTCTGGTACACGTCGAACAAAGCGTTTAACAACGCATTCAGAATGTAGCCCTTGCAGATGTATCCATCATTCTCCCATTTTGTCCTCAAATGGGTTTGCGCCAAGGTCTCTTCTTGTTGCTCTAGATATGGCGTTGTAAGAACATAAGCTACATTTTGAGTTGTTAGAAGAAAATACAGTTTCTTTTGCCAACGTCTGAAGTTGCAACTTGACAAAGTCTTTCGTCATTTTCTGTGGAGACATCGCCATGGTGAATGCGGTCTTTAGATTGTTGGTACAAATCTTTTGGATGACAAACTCTAGTGATAAATGGCTTGATGGAAACAGTTTCTAGTCACGTTACAAAGTCGTTTTCCTTAAGATAGTATTTACCCCTATTAGAAGGTGTGCACCGAGTTCCAACAAATCTACCTTTAGGATACAACGAAGCCTGATCTTAAAGGTCTATTTGTGTGCGTTTGCTCAAACAAATAGAGACTACAGTACTGTCAAATAACGAATCACTCGAATTAAGGATTTGATATTCTGTTTTTGCAGAATAACAGAGAACAAGAAAGTATAAGAATATAAGAGGGAGAGAAGAGAAATCACAGTTCTAATTTGAAGTGAATGGGATGGCCAAAAAGGTTGGATCCTAAGGCTATTTATAGACCTGTAGGCACCTGATCGGAAGGGACACACACCCAATTAGATCTGATCATTGGATTTGATCCTACGGTGTAGATTACACCTTACACAAATGGATGCAATCATTCACTTAAAGAGTCCCGCATCTTCATTTATGTACCTTTTCATTTAAATTAAAGGGTCACACTTTAGTATCCAAAGGACACGCCTTAGTTTAAATTTAATAGCCACACCTATTGGTTTAAAACCAATAGTTACAACTCTCCATATATAAATTCTAGACAATAAACTGTTTATTTTAAAAATTTCCAGTAGGTGTATCCCTGATGTTCACTAAGATTGTTGGATTGTAGAGATCAAAGCTATATTTACTCATTGCTGTGTTGGAATGGTCATAAACATCAAGCAACTGTGGGTTGAATGGATAAAAGAATCCTTGTTTTTACTAGTTGTTTTGTGGAAAGTTTTCTTCAACAAAGATAAAATGAAATGGAAATGGGGTCAAAAATGAAAATATTTCAGAGAAACCATTAGACCATCATGGACTTCCAGTGGTTGTAGACTTCTTGATTTGGCCAATTACTTGAGTGGCATAGGATGCATATACATCTGTCTTGAGTGAGCGTTTCTTTGGGTTAGAATAATTCTTGTTTGGGATAAGACAATTGGATAACAATCATTATTCACTACTTTCACAATCCCACATGTTGTGATCTACTTTTGTTTAGTGGCATATAATGGTCGAATATGAGACGTTACTAAAGGTGTTTGGTTTAATTGTAAGTCTTATTTGTGCACTTTTCTTAGGTGAAGCAAATGGTAGTGGCGACTCTTGCTGAGTCTGGTATGAACCTTTCGGATGATGTTATAGAGAGTATCATTGACAAGGTACTCTCACAACCTGACTTAATTAAAGTATTATCTATTTATCATTTATGTAATTTTCAATATCCAATGTGTAATAGCCTATTCTTGTTTTCCTATTACTTTTCTTTTGCTTCTTTTCTACTCTTTTTTATATTCTCATTAGTCATACAGATTCAACTTTAATTTCTTACACTCTTTATGCACTCTCATTTTCTAGAATTGAGCACTAAAACTATGGTTAAATTCCCTATAAGGATACACCTAACACCATTGATGTATCTACTGGATGTGGTAGGTAATTTCCTCTATAAAATATTAAAATATATTATTTGTCTTTATGTTATTCTTCAACTTTTTGGCTTGTATATCTTTCATTCGTACAAAGGCAACTATTAGTTAATATATACTCATATGTCTTGCATTTCTCTTGTTAAACCAACTTTTAATGGATGAGATTTCTGATCAAAGCTCCCATGGTTTTATGATCATCAGTTTGGCATATCTAGACCTGTGTCATTTGTCAAGTAGCTTCTACTAATGCCAATATCATGGTTGTTAGAATCGGAAGATTTAGAAGTCGATTCATACAATTCGATTCGAGTTTCAAACACCACGGTATGGCTCATACTTTTGAATTACAAATGACACTTAATTGGACGATTCAAGTGTATTGGATGGAACCTCTGTGAATCAATGATACGAATGATTCTTGGCGATTTTCAATTTGCCTTTATTGTCTTGGTTTGTAATATAATGAAATGTCGTTTCATGGGATTGTTACCAAGCTATGAAGCACGAACACGTCAGAATACGTGCTATAGTCGGACACGCCAGACACACGGACACACTAGGGACACGCCAGGACATGTGTTGGACATGCCATGTGGCGTGTCCTTTTTTTAAAAAAAAAAAAATTCTAGCCGAGCACGCCGACGGACACAGGGGACACGCATGTCCAATTTCAGACACGCATGGACACGCCAAACCCAATGATGAAATAAAAAACCCTAAGAGCCTCAGTGCACAATTTGTAAAAATATTCGGCCCCTCGTAGCTACCTACCGCGACCTTCACCAACAAGCTCGACGACCACCGATGGCCTCAATCTCATCAGCGACAATCGTCAATGACCTTCAATGGCCCTCTAAGTAAGCACTATCCTTTTCTTCCTTCTATTTCTTGGCGGCTTCTCTCTCTATTTTTCGTTCTACTTGTCTGCATCTTCTTCTCTCCCCCTTTTTTTTTTCATTTTTTGGTTTTTTCTTTCTTCACGTCTTTGAGTGATTGGACGACAATGGTCTGTTTAGTTGTTTCATGATTTTTTTTCTGTACCGTTTTAGTTTTTTATTTACCTTTATAGTCATTTTTGGTTTTTTTCTTTACATTTTTTTTCCATCTCTTTTCTAGTTGTTTTCTTTACCTTTTTAGTTTTTTTTTTTTTTTAAAACTTTTTTGGAGGTTGTTTGTGAATGTTCTATTTATAAACATGGAGTAAGTATATAAATAAAAATATATTTTCTGTCGTATCTCTGCCGTGTTCGTGTCTTGATATTTTCGAAATCACCGTGTTCGTGTCTGTGTCCGTATCTATGTTTCATAGTTACCAAGTTGCCATATCTACATGCAAGATCAAGGATGAGAGAAGAAGAAAGCCAATCCAAAGTAAAAGATCTGATTGATCAACTAAAATGAGCCAATACTTACAAAATCTGAAGGTATGAAACGTCGAATTGGATAGAGGTTGTCTTCTTATAATATAAACGTATAATATGTAAATACTTGTAGCTAATGCAAGGACCCCAGGCATGTGGAAATTATAATATAAAATCTATAATACTTTACAACATGCTATTGTTCAACTAAAACAGGCTAATACTTCCAAAATCTGAAGGTAGGAAACGCCAAAGTAAATAGATGTCTTCTTATAATATATGAATGTATAATATATAAATACTTGTAGCTTCTAATACAAAGACTTCACGCATGGATAGATTATAATATAATAATCTAGGGTAAATCACGTTTACCTCCCCTGGTTTAGGAATTCTTCAGAGACCTCCCCTATCATTATTAAAACAACACTATACTCCCTTCTATTGTTAAAAGCAACCCTCCATTTAATCACCGTTAAAAGAAAAAATGGATGGAAATTGTTGACCTAAGCATCAAACTAGCTGTGATGTTCCAATTTTACCATTGATAATGTGTGTAGACAAGTTTGCCTTATAATTTAATGTTAAAAGTCAAAATTACCCCCAACTTGAAAACCACATAAGGCTAAATTCCGCCTGGGACATTCCCAATGAGCAATGAATGCGACAAGCGATATAATCTTTCGGTTTTTAATTTTTTGGCTCTCACCTTTCATTGCCCTACCTTCCCTCCCTCCTCTCCCTCTCTCTCCCCCTCCCTCCCAAACTGCTAGCCTCATTCCCCATTGAAGAAGTCACGTTGAGAGGTGGAGTAAAGGTAAGCTCCTTTTTTATTTTGTTTATTATATATATATATATGTGTGTGTGTGTAATTGAAATGCATGTGATGAAGGATTAAAATGTTTACATCAAGCAATGTGGGAAGTAATCAAATCCAAAACTACCTAAGGTACAAAAACAAAAATTGCATGTGTGCACAAAGAGTTGCGGTAAAGATATTAGAATCCAAAAAAAATCGTGCAAGGCTCTATTGTGTATGTCAAGTTGGGGCTTGCAATTTCTGAGACTGGTATAACCCGAGTAATCTTAATACAATACTCAGTTCCATCAACTCATCTTATCCAATTAAGCCAACCAAGTTATGAGAATGCAACATATGCTAAAGAGAGGACCATGAATTTCCTCGGTGCAAGAGTTTTTACAAGAATTCAAATGATGGAAGAGAGTGTTGATTATTGAAGATGTTAGTGGTTGCAATTCTTGCAATATCTACTCTAGCTTTGTTGTTTTCTTTAGTTAAGTTAGAGATGAATCCCATTTTAGAGCTACCTTACTAAGTCGGTACAAACACCATGTAGTTGCATGTAACAAATCAAAACCTCTATTTTCTTAGAGGTTGCATGTATTTTGAGGTAATGAATAGAAGATAAAAGCCAGCTGTGGGAATTTCACATGAATGAGCTTTTATGAATAATAGTTGTTATATTGGTAATCGTAGAATTTAGTTTACATGCCCGTATAACTCAAAAGCTAAGTGGGCCAAGCAGAAAGCCCTGATGGCTACTGCAAACTTACAATAAAAAGAAACCCTACAAGTGAACAGAAAAGCCTGACTTCTACTTAGGGATAGACAAACCACTACAAGTAAACTGCATATTTACTCCAAAAAGAAACTAAGTAGTCCAGCTGCTCCAGCAAAATATTCAGCAGTTGGTCCTGAAGTTGCTCCATCAAAAAGAAAGCAACTTGTTTGGCTGCCCAACATAAAGGCCATCTGCAGCTGTCCTTCTTAGTCCTGCCCATCTACACAAAAAAAACAAAGGCAATGGCCATTTGCACAAAAACGCCACTACACAAAAACCCCAGTAATCCAGCAAATAAATGGACATCTCAAAAACCCCAGTACATACAAAAATCCCATCTGCCCAACTATGTACACAAGAAAAGGCCGGGAAATTTAATTCCGCAGAACAGAAAAATGGCCCAATGTACTTCAATGGAGATTGGATGGGCCCTACTGCTCTCCTACAACTGCAAAACAAATGGACATTTGAGTGAGCTCGTATTAAACTTGAGCCACAAATAAAGAAATGAGAAAAACCATACCTTGCCCCTGCCCCTACCTCTCTCCCTCAACTGAGTACCTCTCCTAGTCTGTAAGTCACATAATTTACATCTTAGAAGCATAAAAATTAAGTGTTGTACTGTATAAGTCAATGAATTACCATAACAGATCCACTTGGAGCATCACTACATGTTGAAGGTTGGCTCTGAGACTCTTTCTCAGCTGTGTCCCCCTTTGACTAGTTCCAACAGTCCGTCAAAGATTAGAGTTACCATGTTACAAAACGTAAAACAGTAG